>APFE030967796.1:0-17430 GCA_000404065.3 Pinus taeda | reverse complement strand
TGTGAGATCAGAGTGTTCCACTTGGTTGAAGGTGAATCATCCCAGAGGAATAGTGCAAGGAATAGGAGCTTGGAGGGTAGAGAGGAAGGCTGGAGAGCAGCCAAGATTTCCTATGAGCACCTGTGAGGATTGTACTGAGAGATGGATAGATGTGAGAGCTAAGGCTTTATATAGTTCCTATGTATTTCCACCTTGTATGATAATACAGATAGTGGGGTTTTTAGCTAAGGCTTTCCCCAAAGTATTTTCATGTGTATTATGCGATTGATTCTTCTTCTTCTAGTTATATTTTTCAGCTCGATCTTTAAGCTTCTGCAAATTGATTGTAGAAGTAGGTTATAGTATTCTACTTTGATTTATATTGCATTATCGGGTTAACCTACCAACAGATTTTCTATATGGTATCAGAGCCAGGTTTGTAGAAATTATTGTACATGGTATCAGAACTAGATTTGTAGAATTCTCTACATGGTATCGAAGCTATGAATAGTATACTAAGAAGATAATTCAAAGTTTTAATTTTGAGGTTGTAGGTGCAAATCGAATGCATATCATACTTCAAGGTTGGCCAATGGCATTCTATGGCTTGAAACTCGAATATGCTTTGGAAGGTAGCTCGAATTACATAGCATGGAAAGATAGAATGGAGGTTGTATTAGAAGACAATGGCTTGAAGGAATTCATTGGTCAAGAAATCCCAAAGCCAGCTTCAACTAATGCACAAGAGTTGGTTGAGTGTAAGAAGTGTGTGGAAAAGGCGAGACAGGTCATCCTTAAGGGAGTTCGAGACCATATTGTCTTGAGTCTCCATGGGAAGGATACTTTGTTTTCAATTTGGAAGACATTGAAGGAACTCTACCATAATAGTAGCGACTAGAGGAAATTGACACTCAAGGATAAGCTTCGAAGAATCAAGATGGAGAAGGGCGATACTATTTCCACATATCTAAACAAGCTCACCACCTATAGAGATGAGCTCAGCAGTGTGGGAATAACTACTGTTGATGATGATATGGTGATCCTCACTCTCCTTGGCCTTCCAAAGAGTTGGAATAGCTACCAGGACTCTGTGAATGGAAGGGAGAAACTGCCGAATTGGGAACGAATGTGTTCGGATCTTGTGCAGGAGGAAATTAGGAGGAGCACACGAGATGGTTCTTCATCCAAGAATGATAATGAAGAAAATCTAGCCTTAGCAAGTAAGGCAAGGAAAGGGAAGGGGAAGGCTTCCCATTCCAAATTGGATTCTTCTCATAGAGGGAAGAAGGGTGACATGTCTAAAGTGAGATGCTTTAATTTTCACGAGATGGGACATTATGCGACTAATTTCCCATGGAAGAAGTCCAAGAAGGGACCCTCAGAAGGATCGGAAGATGAGGCATTAGCCTCTCAATTCAAAATGGACTTTACCCTCATCACATGCATGGTGTCATCAATGATGGGTTGTTTCTGGTATCTTAATAGTGGAGCCTCATTCCACATGACCGGTGAGAAAACTTTATTCAGTTCCTTGGAGGAGAAATACCTCATGATGCGCATAGAGATGGGTGATGATGGAAGGTATAATGTTTCAGGAGTGGGCGTGGTTGCTTTTCAGAGGGAGCATGGAGCTCCTATCACCTTGACAGATGTGAAGTATGTGCCTGAACTGAAGAATAACTTGGTATCAGTCACGATGTTGGAGGAAAAAGGCTATGATGTTGTCTTCAGTAAAAGAAAGGCATTCCTAAGACACATAGCCATGGGTTAGACCAAGAGGATATGGATTCAGGTGAAGAATCTCTATAAACTAGAGGTAGATGATTGTGCAGCACTAAGTACGAAAGTAGAATTGGTACAAAGCTAAGACATTTGCGAGTTGTGGCACAGGTGGTTAGGCCATTTGCATCATGGGGCTTTGAAGATAATGCAACAGATATCTACAGGACTTCCAAAGGTAAACTTGAGCAAGTTGACACATGCAAAGGTTGTACCTTGGGAAAGTACACCAAGTCTTCCTTTCATGAATGAGACAGTTGAGCAAAGGCTATCTTAGAGTGAGTGCATACTGATGTGTGTGGACCATTCTCAACAGCATCCATAGCAAAGCAAAGGTATTATGTGATTTTCATTGATGATTATTCTCATAAATGCTGGATTTATATCATGCAGAAGAAGGACCAAACCTTCACAAAGTTTTGTGAGTTCAAAGCTTTGGTCGAGAAAGAGTCAGGGAAGAAAATCAAGGCCTTGAGAAGTGAGAATGGTGGATAATATGTCTCTCAATAGTTTAAGTACTTCTGTACATCGGAAGGAATTAAACGAGAATTGATGGCACCTCATAACCCACAGAAAACTGGGGTGGCGAAGAGGAAGAACAAATTTTTTTTAGGGGCATCACAGGAAATGCTACATGACTAAAGCCTACCACTTCATTTGTGGGCTGAGGCATGCAACACAACGATCTATTTGCATAATAGAAGCCCATAGCGCATGCATGGGATGAAGACACCAGAGGAATCTTTCTTCGATAAGAGATCAAATGTGGGTCACTTCAGGATCTTTGGCTCATCGGTATATTTCCATGTGACAAAGGATGCATGGAAGAAGCATGAGCCGATAGAAGATTTGGGGATATTTGTGGGGTACACTTATACACCTCACAACTATTGGGTGTACTTTCCTACCAATCGGAAGACAGTGGTTTGTAGAGATCTCAAGTTTGATGAGCAGAAGGCCATGTGAGTTTCCCTTAAGAGGGAGCTCCAACTACAGGCTGTGGAGGAACTGTTGGTCCCTAAGGAGGAGGAGCCTCAGACTGATGCAGAGCAGCCACATGCAGAGGTTCTAGGAGTGGAGACATTCACTCAAGTAGAGTCTTCTAGAGATGGATGGAAGTGCGCAAGAGAAGCTGATAGATTGTTGGAGGATGCGAGAGAGAATGTAGGAGCACCATATTCTCAGTGCAGATAGAGGATGTCACCTAAGAGGTACACTGGATACATGGCCCTTGCTAGGGGAATGTGTTGATACCGAGCTATCTTCCTTTGAGGAAGCAGTGCAACAGCTGATTTGGGTTGATGCTATGGTGGAGAAGTATGACTCCATAGTTCATAATAGTGTTTAGGAAGTGGTTCCCAGACCAAAGAACAAGTTAGTTGTGAGTTCCCGTTGGCTTTACAAGGTAAAGCAAGTTGTTGATGATGGGAGGATCATGTTGCTGTAATATATTTCGACAAAGGAGAAAGATGCTAACATTTTGATAAAGGCATTGTCAAAGGGTAAATTCAAGTTCCATAGAGATAGGATCGGGGTGGCAGATAATCACTTTCTTGTTGAGAGGGAGTGTTGAAATGTGGAAACAAAAATATTCCAATTTAATTTGTCCTTGAATTAAATTGTGAATTAAAATTGAATTTAGTCTTAACAGCTACTTGGAAATAATTGATTAATTCATTTTGAATTAATTAGTTGGATAAATTCAAGTTATAAGTCTTTATGCAGTCATGCAAGAGTTATCCCTTAAATTAAGGAGATAAGATTGAGTATCTTTGAGTTGTAATTAGTTAAATCAGTTTACTAAGTTAAGTCTAGTTAAATTAGTTCCAAACTGTTTGAGGAACTAATAGAGAGTTAGCAGTCAGTTGATGCATACATGCACTCGACTAGTGTACTCCAATTAACTGAAGATTCCCTCATCAGAAACTCATGCATTTCTATTCTAAGAAAGACCCAATTGAGATTAAAGACAAGGACAATGTAATATAAGTTTCAAGTGTTTTCTTATAAAGAAAACTCATGCATGAAGTCAAGGTATCATTCCATGAGGATTGCACAGTTCTGACAGTGTGTGGGATCAGAGTGTTCCACTTGGCTGAAGGTGAATCATCCCAGAGGAACAGCACAAAGAAATAGGAGCTTGGAGGGCAGAGAAGAAGGATGGAGAGCAGCCAAGATTGCCTGTGAGAATCTGTGAGGATTGTACTGAGAGCTGGACAACTGTGAGAGCTAAGGCTTTGTATAATTCCTATGTATTTCCACCTTGTATGATAATACAGATAGTGGAGTTTTTAGTTGAGGCTTTCCCCAAAGTATTTTCATGTGTATTGTGCGACTGATTCTTCTTCTTCTGGTTATATTGTTCATATCGATCTTTAAGCTTCCACAAATTGATAGTAGAAGTAGGTTATAGTATTCTGCTTTGATTTATATTGCATTATCAGGTTAACCTACATCATTATTTCTACATGGTCTTAGAGCTAGATTTGTAGAGAATTTCTATAGAGGTTTACATGAAGATGGATTAACTAAAACAAAGTCCTCTATCTAATCAAAAACTCAATCTTGAAAATTAGAAAAGGCATATTGGAAAAACCTAAGATCTTTCAAGAACAAGTTTGCATCCAACGAAACAATGTGAAGAAAAGAATTATGAGAGAAAATACATATATGACCTAGTTCCTGGACCCCATCGGGATAGTGAGAACTTGACATAACCATCAACAAGAGTTGAAGTGCCTCAACTCCCTAAAAAGTCCCAAAACTTTTTCAAGTTGAAAAATAACATTTTGAGAGTTGAGACAAATCGTAAATTGTATGTAGAAAACTACTACCAGTTACTGCAACAAGAACACTATCATCAATATGGCATTCATCTACATCATTGGTTTGATCATATTTTTCTACCATAACAAACATATTACTCAAGTCATAGGATTCTTCTAATTTCATGTCTGAGAATGTATAGATCGGAAAAATTTCATGAATAGCCTTAACTAAAGAATTATCCTCATGCAAAACTAAATATTGTAAGGAATGAAATGGATGCTCAATAATTTGATTATTTTCTTCTTCATCATGTGCAGCCTTACCACCTTGTGTAAATTCAAAATCATGCTCATTAGATTCTGAATTCAAAAAGTATCGCATATTTGTAGGACACAAGGGACAATGAGCTGAGGAAGAAGTGTCCATAAGAGAATCTTCTTTGATAGGATCAGATTCTAGATTTATACCTTTAAAATTGAAGCCTTCCTAACAAATCAATAAATCGGTTAGTGTACATGGGCATCCATCACTATGTATATTAACGAGATCATCGTTATCAGGATGATTGTTGCTCAAGGCTTTAAATTGATTAAACATCTTGATTTCAATTGATTGACTAACGAGATTGTTAGATTCTAAATCAGCTAAGAATGAAGGAACAACATCTTGACTTGGAGGATTTTGAAAGAAATGAGAGAGATTAAAATCATATTCACACTCATATTACCATACTTGTGGAATGTTACTGTCTTGTACTATATCAAAACTTGGACCAATAGATTGAGAATTGGGAGTATTTGAAGAACTAGATGGTGGAGCGGATTAATTAATTGAATCAAGGTACAAAAGGTCATGAGATGTAGATGATAGAGGGTGACATGTATCCCTTGAAGAAATATTACTTTCTGTGGTATCAGATTCAAAATTTTGGTGATCTTAAGGAATCAAGGGATCAATATTCACCATAGTCTCCATGGATTTATTAGAACATTAAAAAATTTCTCATGTACAATTTTTACATGAATATAAAATGTAGTTGGAATAAATGGATCATCAATTTGATTTTCTAATTTCTCAACTTCAATGACAACACTAGAGACTACCTTGTTTGGAAATGAAAAGGGAGGAAGACAAGGGACAAAAGGGGAAGTAGGTTCCTCCTTTGGAATTGGATGTGTCTCATGATTCATGAAGGTTGAGAGAGCACAATCAACCAAGGATTTAGATTCAAATTGTTTCAAGGAGATTTGAGCCAAATGTTGAAACTTTTCCTTGAAGAAATCCCAATCCATATCTTCTTAAGGAAACTCATAACATAGGTGAAGAAATATATTAGAAAATATCCTCTATTGATTCATCAAATTTCATTCTAAGTTGATTCATCCTTTTAAAAACATCTCAATAATCATACCTGTCAAAGGCTTGGTGAATCTCCTTGAAAATTTGTTTGAATGAATGGATAGAAGAAAACGGTAAGGTATGAAGCCATAGTTTAGCTTGACCTTCAAGAGTGAGGTTAAATAATTTACAAGCAACATCTTCATAATCCACTTCATTAAAATCGCAAAACTTAAGAAATTGAGATGCATACTTGGCTATGGATGCTCCACCCTCGCCATCAAAATTTAATTGAGACAAGTTATAAATAAGTTCCACAAGGAGTGCAAGATTTTCTCTATTAGAAAAACATCCTAGTATTATGATTTTGGAATGATCCATTTAGAATAAGAGATTAAAAACAAACTCAGTGGGCTCAACTTTTCATCTGGCACCCTGTTCTAGTGCCAATTTGATGATGTTTGAAGTCTTTCAACCAAGGGGGTCTCCTCGGTATGAAGTCCCAATTATAACTCACACCATTTGGAGTAGGAGCCCCAACCAGAAATAAGGTCTTGTCATTATTCTTAGGAATTTGTCTTGGGTGCAATTATCAACATAAGATATTATAGAAACAATCTTTGAAACAAGCAAGTAAGTTGACACTATGAGGCATAAAATTGCAATGTATATAAGGTATTTTCATGGTAGGGAAAGAGAGAGTGAGCCTCTAGAAGAAAAGTAATAGTATTGTCCTAAAAGAGACACACCAAAGCATGGAAAGGATCATATGTTAACTTGCAAAGTATTTCACAAGATAACAATGATCATAAAATAAAGTAACAATGCACATTATGTTAGCTACCTATACCAATAGGTTTCATTTTTCATGATTGGCAGGGGAAGTGCCAATATGATCTAGTTTGATGATACAAAGATCTCATATTTTTGTAGAGGAAGTATACCTACATTTGGTTGATGCTGCCCTACTTCAGAATGGGTGATCCAACAGCCTAAGCTGGGTCATGCCATGTTTCAATTTTTGTTGTAGATTAGAGAAAGAAACCTGTCCAAACAACTCAATCTTGGCAGGTAAAGTAGATAGGTAGAGAAAGAAGGTTCCCAACTGCTTAAACTGGGGCCTTGGAAGCAATAAGGGTAGATTTAGATAGAAATTCAAAAGAAAAAGGCAAAGGAAAAGAAAAGGCACAAAAGGGTTTGCAAATCTAAGTGCACCCTCCTTAGAGTAACAAAAAATGTTAGGCAATAGAGTGGGTAGGCAGAGGGGGTCGCAGAAAGCATGGTTCATGGCATTTCACTGGCCTAAAGCAAAGGTAAAAACATGGTGCTAGTACAAATTGCCTATTTGCAGCAGTCTTACAGAAACTTAATGAAGCATGTCTAACTTCCAGATCACCCCCTATCACATTCATGACTAACATCCCTATGCCTCCCATGTTCATAAAAGAAGTCAAAGTCTTTTGTTGGTTCTAGTTTCTTTAAGAGCCACATTTCTTGTGCAAAAATTATTTTCATTTTGATCTACTTCCTAAAAACTAAGTTGATTTCATATAAACAAACTTAGTATTCTACCCCCCCTCATCCACCTCTTTCACTCATATTAACTACTAACCTATCACTATTTAACTCCTTATACCCCCTATTCCCCATACTACTATGTAAACTTGGCAAAAAACCCAAAAAATACCTATATATCCCCTTCCCCGAGCATTATAGCTCTATATATCATTTTTGAAAGTCTCAAGGGCCAAAACATTTGAGCGCGACCCAAAGAGCGCCAAAAATTAATCCTGGGATTAATTCGAGATTTTCTCGGATTAATTAGCCAAAACCCGCTTTGAAAGTAAACCTTTGTAAAAACCCATTTTAACCCGTAACTCTGCAAAAAACCAAAAAACCCACTTTTTCTAATGTTCCGCTGAGCACGCATTTCCAAAAATAATAATATTTTATGTTTCCCCGCCTTCCATATCGTACTTGCAACTCATCAACCCGTCAACCGTCGGATCTAGGCTTTCCCATCCGACGGCCCACATGCATATCGGACGGGCCTCAATCACCGAAAGTTACCACCCGAGAAACTGTCAGAGGGTGACGTCAGGCCTCTGCCACGCGGCACCCCCAGATTTTCTCGGGTTGCCCTCTTACAATACCGCGACCGTATAGAGGGCGGTCCGAGAAAACCCACTTACCGCTCTATTATACCGCCTGCCCACGCCAGCGCTACGCTCGCCCACGTCACTTCCACTTAGCGCCCTGTCGGCACCCCTGCCCGCCAGCGCTCTGACGTGTCCGCCACCTATGCAATCCCCGTGAACCGCTCACAGACTGCCACGTCACTCGATGACGTCATGCTGACGTCACCCGACCCTGACCCCACCTAATGATGTCATGCTGACGTCATCCAAAAAGCGCGCCAATACCCAAAAAGTCCATATTTTAGCCAATTTTTGCGTTTTTTCTCATTTTTTCCAAAAGAACTATTGCTCACCTCTGCATGTAAATTACGACCACCTGTCACCAACCTGCAAAAATCAACCTGAAGGATGCTGTCGCCTCCCACCCACCTGCATTTGCGACCATTTCCAGCAATTCACCAGGTATTTACCCAAAGAATCCCCTCAGAGCTTAGTTTTGTCCATAATTCTCTAGAATTGAAATAACAAGAGTAAAGCAACCTATTTACCAGCAAATTCTTGGTAAACCAACATTCCTTTACAGGTGTAGAGCCGAAATTCACCTGTTGAACCCATATACAATCACCTTTTTTGAAATTCCCACTCTGTCCGCGCATTCGTGGACTGAAAACCTGAAAGGCATAATTCACCGGGAAAACAGTGTTGCCAGTCCCTGCAGTCCCTCAATTAACTCTGTTTGAGCATTCTACACCATTGTCACCACAGTTGCCTCATTTACCTTTACAATTGGCTTTACTTCTGCAAAATTAGCCCTTTGTGTTCTCCTGCCCACTAAAACCAGTTTCAGTAGAAAGTCACAAGTACTACCCAGCCATGGAAACACCAGTAGCCCTGAATGTTCAGCCTCTGAATGCCCCACACAGAGAGCTAGAGTGGAAGGCCCTGGGTGATAGAGATTACCAGATGCTAGACTACACTTCCATGACCTCCAAATTCAATATCCACCTGCTGAATGAGTTGAAAGCCCAATATCTCAGTGGAGCTGATACCTTAGGAATTTGGGACTCCAACCTGCCCATTTACAATCTTCCTCAAGTCAATGTCCTCCCAGACTTGATAAATCAATGCCGCTCTAGCTATGACCCCTGTCAGAGAGCCGTTCTCAGCCCCTCAGGCTCAGTACTGTTCCATATAACCCCTGAGGCCATCAATGAAATGCTGCACTTTCACACTACAAAGCCCCTAACTCCTCTCTCCATCCATGACTTGATAACGAAAGGGGGCAAGTTGTCCAATGCTCAGATTGCCAAGATTAGTCAGTTGTTTATCCAACCACAATTTGAAGCTATGAGCACCACCCTTCCTATAGCTTATCAATATCTTAATGAGCTGGGCAAAATGCTGGTGGATTTAATCAGTTACATCCTGGGTTATGGGACATATGAGGATGTGGATGAAACCATTATGGCCATGCTGTCCATTTTCTCCCCTGGAATGCCTCCTGCTGTGCATTATGATTTTGCCACATTTATTGCCAATAAGGTTCATGAACAATTAATGAATCTAGAAAGGGAAAAGGTGTTTAAATACACTAGGTATATATATCATTTATTCTTGTTTTATCAGCCTGATGCCTTCCCTGTCCCTCTCAAGAAGCTAGATGCCCAGGGAAGCCCAAGGTCTGTAGTGTTTTGGTCTTCAGTCTGCCATCTTTTAGCTTATTCACCTTACACCTACTGTGAATTCATTGACCTTTTCATCCATCCAGCTATGACCTTGTTATTGGGTGTCCCTCCTCCCAGATTGACAGAGGAGATGCAAAGAATTCTTCACCTCTCAAAGGCCTACAGCATTGGCAATTGGTACTTTTACCAACACCACACAGTAATCAGAATATATGGTTGTGATTTGAGTCCTTATAGGCTGCCAAGATATGTCCCTATGAGACTCTTTGCCCTAGAGTACTTTAGGCAGTTTGGAAATGCAGACTTTTTCCATTTCCAAAGTAAAAACAAGAAGGTGCAACTAAAGGTGAGAAATCAGCTAGGCCCTTTTCTGTACAATAAAAGGGAGGAAGGATGGAAGGTAGTTGACCTGATCCTAGAGACCCTCAGACTACAAACCAGCTTCAAATGGGTGCCTTACGACCCCAACCATTTCATTTCCCTTAGGAGGATAAAATACAAATTGGGTGGCTACGCTCACGTGAAACTGCCTCATATTGAGCAGTATGCCAATGCTTTAAGCTGGAAAGAGGGCACCCTAGAAGAGCCAATTGGTAGAGAGCAAATTCTACAAAGAGAAGCGAGGAATCTTGAAAAAGAGGCTGACTTGGAAACTCGTGGACAAGTTTCTTCCTCCTGTCAAAGGAAAATTGGAGCAGCTGCCTCATCTTCCATAGCCCAGCAGCAAGTAGCCGGAATTTCCCAACAAGAATCAAACAAAGATAAAGGCAAGCAGGTGGAGCAGGAACAGCCACCTCCTAGGACAGAGCAGCAAACAGAGCAGCAAATAGAACAACAAGAAGAAAAGGAGGTAGAACAACAAGAAAAACATCAAGAAGAGGGGCAGCCTATGCAACAAGAACAAATGGCTGAAGCCCCAACACCTACTAAGCAACAAGCTCAAGAGAATATGCCTCCTGGGAAAGAAAAGACAGTGGAGGCCTCAGTGCTTCAAACTCCACAAAAGGAGGAAAAGGGAAAGAAGAGGGACAGAGAACAGGAGACTCCCCTCACCACGTCCACAAATCAAGGGGAGAAAAGGCAGAGATTAAATCCCCTCTCTGAGGAAGAAATGCCTATGGGGCAATCGTTGGGAATGGGCCCACCAAGTATGGAGGCATCTGCCAGTTCCTTTCAGCAAGAACAAGAGAGAACCCTCGGAGGAGAGGTCAGCTCCTCAAGTCATCAAAGGAGAGCAGAGGCAGGCATCAAGCAACAATGTATTGATATCAAGAGGAGAAATGAGCCACTCAGGCTCCAAATCTACAACCAGTTGCTGAAGATGGCCCCTACCAATCAACAAAGGCTTATGTCATCCTATGACATCACAGAAGGGAAAATGACCATGAGTCATTTCATGCCCATTTGCTGCAGCCATAGTCAGCTGTAGACTATATAAGAACCAACCTTGAGGTTCTTGCAAAGGACATCCACCCTATGGACCAAATAGAACTTCACAAGAAAACGGGTGAGATGGTCTATGCAACATTGGCAGACAAACAATGTTGGCTAATAGGTTGGAAAACAGCCTAAAATACAGCTGCCCAACTTGAGTTGAGAAAGCATCCTCTCAGGCCAAAGACAACAGGATCAAGTCTTTGGAGGATATAATTATAGAGCTTGGGCATGACCCAAAGGATCCAAAGGCCATACAATCGCTGCTCAAAATAAGAGATGCAGACCTTGCAGCCCTGAGAAAGAAGGTTAAGCTCCTAGCAACCATTCACCCTCAAACAGAAGAGGTTGCCCAGCAAAGACAAGACCAAGAGGTAGCCACATCGCTGGTAGCACTGCACAAACAGCTAGTGCAGACAGAAGGGAAGCTGGAGGACACAGAGGCTACACTGTAGGCAGCCCTACAACAGAAAGAGGGAGGCCAGACTTCTCAGCCCCCTCCAGAGGTTATAAACTTTGAGGAGCCCCCAAAAACTATCGCTCCTCCTATAGAGAAAGCAGTGCCATCAACATCAACATCAGCACCAGCACCAACTTCAGAGCAGGCTCCGAGCCTCGATATGCAAAAATTGATGAGTGAGATCAAGGTCCTCGAAGCCCAGATGATAGAGCTGAATGGAGCCAAGGAGAATTTGGCTAAGCTGAATGAAAAATATGACAAATCCAAGCAAAATGTGGCTGAGAACGGGAGAGAAATAAAAGCTCTCAAAGAGAAGATAAAGGAGCTGGAGAAAGAGCTCACCCTTGACAAAGTGGTGGCTGAGATCAGGACAGTTTTGTGGACCCACATTGGCCAATCAATAACGGATCAGTGGAAATATATTGAGACCATCCATGAGCAAATGGAGCTCATAGGCAAAGCACAAAAGGAAGTCCATAGAGCAAGGGCATCTCTAGGCAGTATGCCTGAGATAGCCATCAGAATGATTAATGTGCTTAATAACTGGACAGGTCCTCAGCTAGCAGCAATTGGGATCTCCAACAGAACAGAAACTATCCAGCTGATAAAGAGGGTCCTCACATTGAAAAGCCTGGTGCAGACATTGGATAGAAGAAGCCAGGACATGCAAACAGAGGTCAACAAATTCATGGACAAGTTTGCAGCATTACAGGGCAAGAAGTCTTCCTAGTTTGCTGAACAGTGTAGGAGAACTGCTACACAATGAGTTATGCAAAAGGGTGAACACATTGCCACCAATCAAATCGCATGGATCAAGCACCTCACAGGTAACAGGGCCAACATCTGGGCAAAGTCTCTATGACAGAATAGAGAACTTGTTTTTTATTATGAATGAGATCAGCCATTTGTTTGAAGTGCCTCCTAACTTCTACAAATACACAGAGGCAGATGAGACCTTAGATGCAATTTTGAGGCATCAATTGCCTACACAGGAATGGTGGACCTCAATGATATAGTTATTACTATAAGCAGGAGGTTTTCATCAAAGTTTTGTCATCGAAATATATAAGTCATCATATTCAGAAAGTGTGATGCATACACTATGACTAGAAAAAGTGGAATGAGCCAACTCAGCAGGAAGATTCGGCCACCAAAAGCAATAATGGCAGCTACAGGTAATAGGGCCGAGAAAGCTACAACATGACAGAGTATAAAGACACATCATTCAGCATTAAAGCAAAACGCTCAACCGACTCAGTGTCCTCCAAAGGTCAAGAAGAGTTCTGATAGAATTAAAGACCATTTATCTTACATTTAGAGTAGCACTAAATTTCTTATCTGCTATTTTGTAAAGTTGGTGAGCGTAGTTAATCTATCAAATGACTCAGCATTTAGATATTTTGTAAAACCTATTGTATATATTCCCCCTCGCATAAACTTTCAAGGCGTTGGTGTTTTGTTGTTCTCTTATGAAGAAATGAGAACTCGGCTGTAATTTCTGAAGGATGATATAAATAAAGCTTGGAGTTTATAGGATTTGGGTCTCGCTGATGCATGCTGTGTTGGAACCATTGAATGCTACAGGATTCTAGTGCTATGTCTTAATATAATAAGTGTTCTCTATCTCTGTTAATGTTTTGTTATTTGTTTAAACTCACATCTCCCATATGTCGTTCTAAATACTAGGAAGAAAGAAAAAGAATATTAGATATCATTTTTTGGGATTCAACTGCGTTAAGTAAGAAAAAGAATAGCTCAGGATTTGTCCATGGAGACACCCTGATCTCAATCTATCTTCACTATAAATGTTTTCTATGACTTTAGCTGTTTAAATTGGAATTCTTAACTGCTCCAATAAGCCCTGAATATTTCACAGTTACTATTTAGTAATTCATGTATGCTACTAAGTAGAAATTGTTGTTCAAATTGTTATCACACTGTCGGTAATTCCATTCCCCATTGTTTCACTCACTAATCAGAAATTTATATTAAGAATAGCCATCTAGCCTTGTAGTAAAACTTTCTCCATCACAGGCACCAGGACTATCTCATATTTCTGACTCCACATACCCAATGGATTAGTATCTTTCACACATTTCATGCCCTTCTCACAACAACTGTTCACAACCAAAGTCTGAAACAAAAAACTAAAACTTATAACTAGCCTAAAATTTTCACAAAACAGAGCCCAAACTTAAAGAGAGAGCCCTCTCTGATTATAGATAGGCTAGGATCTATAATCCAAAGCTTGGTTAGTGGTTACCCTGGCCGCATTCCCTTGGGAGTCATAGGGAACAACCTGGGTGTTAACATAAATGGCGACTCCACTGGGGACAACCTCAGGATTTTCTAATTGCTGTATATTTCGTAAAGCTACAGGTGAAGCCTGAATGTTAGCCAGGAAGCCTTCAAAACTATTTCTGTTTTACGTTAACAAGTTTACATAAAAGCTGCTTCAGTCTATCTTCATACTAGCTTTGAGACATACACAGCCATTCCAAAATCTTGTCTGGCCCTTGCAGATACAAGAAAATTCTAAAAATACTCAAAAACAAGTTCAAAAGCTGGCTCCCAAGAAGAATCAACGGTATACAAGGTCCAATCCTGACCCTAACCCACCAACTGTTTTTGAAAACCCTAATACAATCCCTAAAAACATTAGGAAGCAACAAAGACAGGAAAATCCTTCCGACTTGAGCCCAGAGACAGTTTACCTTCACCCTGTTCCCACTCCAATCAAGGTTCTATTATGGTCTACCCCTGGTTCCCCTAGTTCACCATCTACATCTCAAAGCCCTCCTTTCACACCTTCATCCACTACACATATTCCCTTGACCAACATTGTAATCTCTGCCATACCTATTACCCCTATTGTCCCAATAGTTCCTGTTGTCCCATTTATCCCTGTCAATCCTATAAACCCTGCAAATATGGCTAATAGATATGCGCCCCTGCAGTTACCTACTAATGCTGCAGCCCTACCTCATGACTACCAATCCAAAATCTCATACTTTGACTCTACTGGCCCTTTCACAGCGATTCAGGATGCTAGAAGGATGCAAGATCATTTTGAGAACTATGAAATTGATGATGACAATGTAAGAATGAGAATTTTTGTTCAGAGCCTGACAGGTGATGTAAGAACCTGGTTTAGATCACTCTTTGCAAACACCATAACAAGTCCTGATGAGCTTTACCAAGCCTTTACTAATAGATGGGAAAAGAAGAAAGATCCCTTGCACATACTAGGTGAATATGATACAATCAAACAAGGTCCTCAGGAGACCGTTTTGGAGTATTGTGCAAGATTCAACAATGTATATAACGCAATACCGCAAAATTTAAGACCTCCTCCTGATTTAGCTTTGTACAAATTTCCTGATGGTTTTGACCCTGATATGGCATATCAGTTGAAGGAAAGAGCCCCTGAAACCCTTTAAGATGCCCAAAAAGTTGTTGTCACAGTAGAGGCTAACCTAATTGCCAAAAGAAATAGGGCAAGATTGGAAAAGAGAACCACCTTCAAAGAAGACCCCTCAGCCTTTGATCAGAAACTGGATGCAATACTCACTGGCATGAAGAGGTTGGGTGACAGAGTAGAATCAGTTGAGAGAAAGTCATCATGGGAAGCACCACAAAGTAACCCTATCAGGAATCCTAATTTTAGGAGAAATCAAAACCCAAATGTTGGCAAGGCCAGTTCTGATCCAGAGATAAGACCTCCATTCCAGGAAAACTATACTGAAGCATCCACTTCAAATGAGCAAGTAGATGACACCCACATTAACCTAATGGGCCTCAATGATGAGCAACAAGTTTTTTTGAGTCATGAAGATCATAAGGAGGATGACATTAAGCAGTTCCAAACCAAGTCAGGTGAGTGATTTGACTTTAAACAAGGTTATGACACAAATGTTTATGAAGGTCATAAGCAATACAAGCTAAGAAGCAGAACTGTAAATGTAACACACCCTGAAAAATCAAAGGATAGCCTGCAGCCCAAAAAATCCATAGTCACAGAGCCACATGACAAAACTGATTCAATTACAAATGAAATAACCGTTGAAGAAGTTACTGAACTATTTCCCTCAAAACAACACCCAATGGCTGCATCTCCTTTGCAGCCTAATCCAAGTAATACTCCTCAAGAGATGAGTAAAAAGGATAAGCCTCAAGATCAAGATAAGAATCAAGAAGAAAACTTAATGAACAAGGAAAAGGTTGTCACCCACAATACCAAGATCCAATCTGAAAGACCTTTTGACTTAGAAGCTGAAATTGGCAAATTGAAGATAGCTATTCCTCTTTCGGAACTAGCCAAGCATGACATTTACAAACAACAAATCAAGAAGTCCCTTCAATTTACTCATAATAAAGATAATGTCAATGTGTTGGATGACACCCCAGAATTTCTTTTCAGTCCATAGGTTGATGGAAAGACAACAGTTACAGGGATCTTACCTTTCTATGTCAGCTTGCATGTTCATGATTAGATACTACATAACGCAATGTTTGATTCAGGCGCCTCTCATAACCTTATGCCTAAATCAGTGATGGAGAGGCTCAACCTAGACAGTACAAGACCTTATAAGGACCTATTTTCATTTGACTCCAGCCAAGTTAAATGTTTAGGCTTAATAAAAGATCTATGTGTATCACTTGTCCAGTACCCAAATAAAACAATTCTAATGGATGTTGTAGTTGCTGATATCCCACCCAAATATGGAATGCTGTTATCAAGATCATGGGGGGCTAAACTCCAAGGTTCCCTACAATTAGAAATGTCATATGCCACCATCTCAGTCTTTGGTCAACCCAAGAGGCTATATAGAGAGTCACTTATGAAATACATGGTCAGCAGTGAAGACAAGCCTCAAAACTTTCCCATATATGCTGACCATTCTGCCATAGAATCCTATATTCTCTTCAATAACAATACAGGTCCCACAAATGATGAAGAAACCCAGACACCCAAACAAGATCGGCATATAAATGGAGAAACTTCTGATCTAGAAATATTAGTTGAGAAATCAATAAACAAAAATGTTCAAGAAGACAAGCCAAATATAAGCCAAAATCTCAAATTGTTGATGCCAAGCCCCACAACAGTTGACAATTCTTCCCTTAACCAAGAAGTCCTCTGGTTTCATGAATTCGATGGGTCAGTCAACAAATTAGGGGCAGGAGCAGGGGTTTGGATACATAACAAACAAAACAATCATGCAGAGGGCCGAGCCTATAGGTTAAACTTCAGGTTCACCAACAATATGGTAGAATATCAAGCTCTCTTACTAGGCCTCAAGCTAGTAAAATCCTTACAAGCCATAAAAGTTTCAATCCTAGGAGACTCAGACCTAATTATCCAACAAGTAAAGGGAAATTTTGTCACTAATGACAAAAGACTGAGATCTTATAGGTCTGTTTCTACTGACATACTAAATTCCTTCACTGAATTTCAAATTACCAAAATTCCTAGAACCCATAACCTTCATGCTCATAATTTGGCCACATTTGCAAGCACTTGCAAACTACCTTTTCAACCCCAGTATTGCTTTACAGCTGAGATAAAGCACAGACCTTCTGTCCCAAACAATGTCAAGGATTGGCAAGTATTTGAGGATGATACACAAATAAACAATTTCTTGACTCTCCAACAAGAATTGTCAGGACGGAACATTGATACAGAGGCTGCAAGTGATTCACAAATACTAGGTGAGCTACACCAAACAAATATCTCACTCAAAACAGCAAATCAAATGCTTTGTCCAACAAACTTTGACCAGGAGAAAATACAAGAACTTGAACAAGTTCATTATGAGGAAATAGCTGATACTGAAGCTGAAGTTAT
>APFE030967788.1:127864-234597 GCA_000404065.3 Pinus taeda | reverse complement strand
CATGTAGTGTTATGGGTTGAATTTCTTTTAACAATGTAATACAAGTGAAGAATCTATATTAAAGGTGTTTTGTGGAGGCTGAATCTCATTTCACATGACCAATAGCCAAATAATGGACCTTCATTTTTAACTTAAAATCAAACACATTTTAAAAAAATCACAAAATATTATTCCTAATTTTGAAATGCAATTTATTAATTTAGTATCTTTAATATTTTAACTTAATAATAAAATTACATTTTGGGAGAATAAACTAAGCAAATACAAATATCCAATTATGTGTATTCTTAAAATAGTTGAATATGCCCCCCTACCCCACACACACACACATACACATATTAAAATGGTTGTGGAGACAATCTGATTTCACATGACCAACAGTCAAATAATAGACGTTCATTTTTAACTTAAAATCAATAAAATCAGAAAATATTATTCGTCATTTTTAAATGCAATTTACTAATTTAGTATCTTTAGTATTTTAACATAATAATTAAATTACATTTTGGGAGAACATACTAAGAAAATACAAATATCCAATATATCCAATTATGTGTATTCTTAAAATGGTTGAATATGGCACCCCCTTCCCCCCCACACACATATATACATATTAAACATTCAAAGTATCTTTATCAAATAATACACCAAATTTCAGTTAACACTAATTTGAATGACATCATTATTAATATTATATTAAATATTAGTAATTGTTATGCAATTAATGTTATAACTAAAATCACATTGGTTCCACGTGTTTTTTGTTGTTGTTGCAAAAATTGGTCAAAGATGAACATTCAATCATATTTGCAAATAAATAATAAAGTTACACATGGGAGAACTTGCTAAGCAAATACAAATCTCCACTTGTATATTATTAAAATGGGTGAACATGCTAAGCATATACGTTTTTGATAATTTTTTGTTCTTGATTGATGAAGAACATGAAATAATATGTGATGACTTCAATGGTTTCTATAAGTATTAAATAATATGCATAAGAAAAAAAGGGTCTTCATTACGCATTTCAAATTGGAGCCTAACCATCTAATATATGTCATAAATAGTTGGTTAGTATTTTTCAAAGTTCAATAATTAAACTAAGCTACAGGGAACGCTAGCTATGCGGTTTAAAACTTTCTTTTCATTTTTACAAAATGACGTTGATAGCCATATTATTTTGGAATTTTGGTTTCTCAATTTTTCATTTGATTATCAATAATTATTTTGTGGATGGTATGATTTATTGCCGGTGCAATATTCTAAAATACTCTTATTAGTATACATAAATCAAAGGTTAAGTTTTATAGCAAGTGCATTTATACATATTCCTTATCCTTTAATTAAATTTTCATATGAAATGAGTTATGGACTTTTAGACATGAGGTATTGATAAGCCATGATACTATCCCATAGCATATTAATTTTTTTTATGAATGAATGTTGCATGAGAGCTTAGCACCTACCCAATAATTGAAATTATATAAGTAAATAAATAAGTAATGAATAATAAGTATTCTTTAGAACAAAAAGATATTCATAAAATGTTTCCAAAAAAAAGAGAAGAAAATAGAGTTAAATATTAAATGAGATTCTATTTTATTTTGCAAATATTTGTTATTAATTATATATTTGTGTGTGTGTGTCGGGGGAGAGGGGGGCAGGGATGGAGGGGTGGCGGGGGATAAGGTATATAGATTATTGTTATTTTTATTGAATTTTAAATTTATTTTCATTTTTTTATTATATATTACTTAAATACTAATGAAATTATATTTGTTTATGGGGTAGTGTAATTGGCAATGACATGTCATGGAAATTGTGAGATTTTAGGTTGAAATCCCATTTTTCAGAGCATATATAATTTACAAGGGTGAAAAAGATAAGTGATATGATAGTTTGCTTAATATAACTAAGTTTGAGATTTTATAATGGGAGTTATAAAGCTTTTTTTCATTTCCTTTTTGGATAGGCAAAGTGTGTGGATAAACTTTCTCAAGTGCTTTGGAGGAGGGAAACAAGGGCACATAACCATTGTAACTACCATTGCATGATGTAATCCAATTCCCTATCTTCAACGTTTTCAATTCGTTGGAACAAAATGGATTCACATTGGTTGTGCATTCCATGGTGTCATAGGTGATAGGTTTACACACATTACCAATGATTAGATTGAAACCACTAAAAATGGAAGATTGTAACCTCTCTCCAATGTAAATAGAGTGCATGTTTGGATTTTCTATTCATCCTAGAAAGTTCAAAAGCTACTTTTGTTATTCTGCTAACATTTATATTTTTGTCATTGCGGTAAAGTATTCCTCCACAATCACTAGTTTCATAGCTTCCGAGACCTTGGAAATTGAAATGCAATCAATATTCCCCCAAATGTATCTTGACTAAAACAAAACTTTGCTCCATAAATATGACTCCTTCTCACACCTTCGTCAGGTTAAGAAGGCGGTGATTAGTTTACCCCAATATCGTACGCCACATAGGAAATTACAAATGTTCACTAGGTGAATTGTCTTATTACACACTAGTGATTGTTTTGCTCCTTCAGATTGCATTGATGCAGAAAAACTAAATTAACAAAATGACAATAAAAAAACTGCCTAACATTTCCAATAACACAATCATTAGAAACAATTGAATTTGAGAATGAAAATATTACCTAGAGTGCACATACAAAAAAAATACATTAATGTACCAAGAAATATAGATGTCGATGTTATCGTTTCTAACTAGTGGCTATTTTGACTTGCAACCATTTTGTGTGACTATTGGTAACAATAATCCTGATAATGGTTCCCAACTTTGGTAACAAATACTTCACGGATTACTTTAAATTTGCTCAATTTCATATATGGTCAATCACATTATCTCATGACGATTTTATAAGATAAGCTACTATTAATGAACGCTTTATTTTTATTCGCTAGAGCATACAAATAATTGAAGATATTTGGAAGGAAATGAACAGAAATAAAAATAATAGTCCCAATTGAGTGTGAAATCCTTACACTATGCACCATAGTGGAACTGCGCCCTAACATTGCTCCCCTCGAGTAGTGCCTCATAAGACTCAAACACATTGATGAAAATGGATGAGCCTCTCCCCATCATAATGAAGTTACCAAGAAATTATCCAAAGCCTCCAACTACACTATAGCCCCCCACTCATTCCATGAGGGAGATATAGTATTATGTTATGATGTCTCTAATGAAGCTTAGGGTTAAGGAATCTTGAAACGTTGTGGAAGGGACCCTATATATTCTAGAATTGTCTCCTCAAAGGAGTATAGAACTTGAGTGATCCAGATGGAAAATGTCTCAAAGACCTTGTTAATCAGCTCTATCTCAAAAAAATGTGCTCATAATGACTCACCCTATATCTCCCTACATTACCGTGTTGTACATATTTTACAATATTTGTATGTTGTTAACCTCTTTATCATGTATTATAATCTCTACTCATTTAATTGTGTGACGGATGGACTAATCACTAACTTACTTCATTGAATTTTTTGGTGGCACTTCTCGATGGTTGCAAAACATAACTTTGGTATCCTAGGCTATTTACATCCTTGATAAAACCACTCTCCATAGAAATAGAGTTTGTTTCCAGTCATCTATCAGTAACCAACATGAATACAATGCTAACATTGGGCTCTTGGCTGATGCCACACACCTTTCCAATTCCCACACGCATTCATTAATTGATTCCTAGCATGTCATTGCACAACTACATCACACATTCCAAATTGGTGATCCTCACTCATTTTGTAAGTACCATCATGTTAAATTGTTAGTATGGATATTTAATCATTTTACTTTCTCACACAGGCCAAGACATAAGAACCATGACATCAATAAAATAGAAATCACATTCCAAACTAGCAAGCATAACATTAACCATATAAGGCTCATTTAGAAGCATGTCAAACATACACAGCATAATAAATATCCATCACATCATACATATCATCACATCAATAAGACACAGTATGAGAGCTCAAAATATCATATGTATATGTGTGTGTCTGTGTCAAATATATAATTTACATACATTAAGGTGCTCTTAGCACTTAAAAATAGGCCATAGTGAAAAAGTGGGGAAATCCTCATAATGGATGTTGCCCCTAGTACATATGTCAATATGACATCGAGGGAGGAGCTAGTGTTGGAGAAAAACCCCATTTCCCTCTACCACCAACAAGAGACTCATGAGGCTCCTCAAAGTTAAAAACTAGTATCAGTCAAGTTGTCACTTTAACCACTACTGCCCTTTCCAATATTGACTACCAATCATTATGCATGTCACCTATGTCCTCACCTAGCATGGCCCATTCAGCCTCTACGATCCCCAGAAAAATCATCAATATCCAATGGTGCACATCAATTTCCCTCACCTCAAGGCAAAATACTCAATCTTGCATATCACGTTTCTCCTCACGAAGCTCTTCTTAGGCCCCCTCTTCCTTCGGGTGGGAACTATCCCTACATGAAACTCATCATGTTGTTGCGGTATCTGGTGCCACTTTAGTTCCCCCTTAGCAATTCGAACCTACCCAATATACAATGCTACTTGTGTATGATCATCGCCATGAGGTTGATCTCATATAGTTAATATTTCTCAACCGCAAGGTCCCATATCTACAAACGCAAAGAAATCTACTATCAGTTTCATCACATAAAAATATAATGAAAAAGGTACCAAAGAACATAAATAACATAACAAATCAAACAAAATACATTCCTAAGGGACCCCATCTAACACCTAAGGGATGACACGTGTCAGGTTCATCATGAAAATCCATGCCAACATTGAATATATATGAAGCGAAAATCACTTGTGAACCACAAGCGAATAAAACATTGTCCCTTTGCACATACTCTAATGGGAATGACATGAAACAATGCATCATTTTCTGAAATTTGAATGCCACAACTTCCCCCTAAAATAAATTTCCTCTCGAGCCTTCAATACAAGAAATCATCCGAAACGACAATTGATTCCTCTCACATGATTGAAAATGTGCCAAATCTCTATGGGAGGCGTCTCACTCTACTCCATGACTTCAGACTTGAATCCTAGACTCTTCCTCTCTGCTTTTCACCCTCCATCCATCCCATGAATCAAATCATACGATTCAATGAAAGGAGGGAATTCTATTCTTTAAAGATGTCATGATATGTACATGTGTTTTCTTGTGGAAACCATGCAGTCTTCTCCTATAGATTGTAAGGAAATTGAGACCACCATATTGAGAACTCTTGCAAATCTCCCCATTCTATTTTGTGAGATAATAAATTTTTCACTTTTAATGGCCTCAAATTTTTCATCTTGAATCAATGAAGCTTGCAACTAGGATTTACACTTTGGACATGTAGTCTACAAAGAGACATCAATAGGAACGTGTTTATGCTTTATGATCTTTGTAGTCAACCCTTCTGGACAAAAATTGAGGTAGAACCATCCCATCAACCTATTTAATTTTTCCTCAAACCTCATGCTATCAGAAAAGTCAATTTTGATGTTTTCTTGCATGGCACTCATGAGGATATCCTTGGTATATATGGCTAACTTGATGCAAAAGACGAATAAGTGTTATCAAGATGTAATTGGTAACCCAACACTTTTTATCTTGGAAATTTGGGAGATTATAGGCCAAGTGCTCTTCAATCACCCATCTCTCCTCTAGATTTTGAAAGTTATTGCTTCTATAGTTTTCTTTTCAAAAGTCAAGCTTCTTAGTGCTAAGACTGTAATGTTGGTAGTTGTAATCAAGCGGTGGACTTTATACTATTTAGTGTGTGCCTTAGTGATATCAAACACTAATTAAGTTGGTTTCCTCTTACCAACAATCAATTGGCATCCCCTCTCACCTCGATGTGGGTGGGTTTCTCTCTTGTTCAAGTGCTCTAATTGAGGTGTCCATCTCGTGAGTTGTTATGATGCTATCTATTTATTTTCTTCTTGTTGAGAGCAATATAACCATAGCATTATAGATTTCTATCTAGGCATTTACATCCTTTTATGCAATCATGTTTAGTCATAATTGTCAGGGTTAAGTCTAGTAGTTTCTAGTAGTTTATTAATTTATTACTATGTCTTCAGTACTTAAACTTGTCTCACGATGAACGACACTAGTTGGTTCAAAACGGGTAGACAAATGAAACATCATGTAATTTACACCAAAAAAATCTCTTAAGGATCATAGAAGCTTCAACACAGCAATAAAAAAAAATTCGTGAAAATGTTTTTGCAAAATCATAATTATAAGTATGTTAGAAGATTTATTTTTAATTATTAAGCCATATTTCGAGAAGAAATTCAAAATCAAAAAACACTTGAAGAGTACAAGCAACACTGTGGACAAAACCAAAAATAAAAAACCCAAATCAAACAAAGCAGTCGCACAACTGCTGAACTTATCACGATCACATCCACTCCGGCATCGGAGGCCGTAATCACGATCTGCAGAGTCGCTTCGATCCATCTCGCTGATATCTGCTTTCCCTCTTCTATTACAGGAATTTGTCAAACGATTTTGTTCACAACTATCAAATACGTCGCCTGGTCTGCTTTCCCTCTTCTATCATAGGAATTTGTCAAACGATTTTAATCACAACTATCAAATACGCGGTCCGGTCCACTTAATCACGATTCCCAGAAACCCACCGGTTCATCTTGCTGTTATGTCTTCTTACATTACGCTAGCTTTAATGTTGGGTTGAATACGTATTGACATGGATACATCCCTTGATTTACCCATATGCGAGTTAACTTTTCCGATAACCAAATTATCATTTATTATCATAGTATGACATTTAATCCATTATTTTTCTTTTCAACATTGTAGCATAATAGTCAATATTATATTCATTCGACACGCTTTTTTATAACCATCATCGACGGTTTTTAACTATGTCGTTAATTTAAATTGATATTGAAAATGTAAATTTTAATACTAGAGTGATTAATAAATAATATTTATTTTTACATTAAAGATTTGAAAATTATTTTATGTAATATGAGATGAGGGGAAATTATGAATAATTATAATAATAAATAAGAGAAGATTTTGGTAAGAGTAATGACAATGGGAAGAATGTTTGAGGGGGTGGTTAAGAGTATATTTTTCTTCTAACAATTGCAAATTCAAAATTGTAGGCGAAGAGTATATATGCCTTGATAAAATCAAGGGGTCTCAAATCTCTATGTAGAGGTTGGTCCCTTTTCTAATGAGAAAAGGGGTCTCATACATCAATTTTGTTTTTTACTTGGGGATGACCTTAAAAATGAATTATTATTATTATTATTATTATGAAAATTGTTAGGGGTCACAGATGAGGGGAGGGGTGTTATATGATGCCAAGGACGTAATATCGGCATATTCATGGAGCCCTCCAAGTATATCAAAAAAACCAATTGAATCTTATGTCCTTAGGGGGGTTCAAGCTGCGAAAGAATAACAAATCACCTATCTTGAGTGTCGTGAATTATCTCCTTTTCATTCAACACTTGGTGGGAGGATCTTCTCCAAAAGATAAGGAATTTGGCAATCTTATGAAATGAACTCATAAAATACTTGAAGAGATAAACTTCATATCATATTTCCATGTGCTTCCTGAGAATAACAAGGAGAATGAAGGCTGCAACCTAGAAATCAATGACTTGATAATAATGAACTCAACTTCTCACAAATCCCACAAGAGTAATCACTAGGTATTTTAAAAAAGAGACAAATTTTATGATTCATAACCATAGGAAGACATCTACTAAAAAAGAAATTAGAGGGCCTAATCGCAACCATGGGGGCTTCACTAGGGGAGCAATATCATACCATGTGGGTTCATATTGAGGGATTTATATTGAGCTAAAAATGACATAATATCTTGGAGGATATATAAGGGGTGAAGGGTTTTTATATTAGCAATTCTAAAAAATGGAGCTAAAAATTAATGATAAAATATAAATGGGTATAAAAAATGTTAATGAAAAAATGGATACCTACAATATCTATTGGAAGTAGGAGATTTTTAAATTGGGAAGATGTATTGGTTTTGTATTGGTAAGGGGTTAAATAATGTGGTTTTTAGGGTTATTTTCCAATATGTAGTCAAATGAAGGGTATTGTTTAATATGTCGTGAACGCACGTGATAGGTCATAGGTTCATTGAGTGAATCCCCTATGATCGCAATATGGCCTTGCCTCTTGCCTCGAGAGGATAATCATGCAATTAAAAAAGAATATAACGCCAAATCATCCCATTTGAGCTCACAAAGTACATTAAAACCTATGTCCTGAAGAGAGTTTACACAAATTCTGAGTACATTATAGATCAAACCCATTTCTTGTGGCTCTATGATAAGTGGGGTTGTGGTCTCACTATGAAGGGTGATGGGTAGGGTGTAACCCATAGCTCTGGGATTAATGGAAAGAAAAGGCCACCTCTCTTTGGACATGAGTGCAATGAATTAAGGGGTAGTATTACCAAAGTCATAATAATATATCGCAATAAGCAACCAGTTTCATTAAAATAAGAATATTTTATAAGGAAACTAATTTTTTAAAGTAATTATCTTGTTACATTTGCAATTTCTTATTACAAATATTAAAAACCTACCTAATCTAATTTAGTAATTATTTATTGAAAAGACATAATATATAATTATACTTATCCGATGCATCAATATATACTTATGCTTATCTTACATGGAAAATTGTTTAAAAATACAATATTCAGAAATAAAATAGACATTTTAAGGTAGGTCAACCCAAGAGCTTTTAACGCATTTAAAATGCCCATGTACATAAATATAGAACACATTTGGTCCAAGAAATCATTCAGACATTAGAAGAGACTTCGGTGTATAGCTGCATTTCTCTCTCACAGATTAATTACGATACAACCGCACAGCCAATACCACACTGAATTCAATAAATTGCATTCTATACAGGTGGATCTATTATCAGAACTCATAAATTTACAGCACTTAATGACTACTGAAATCATTAACTTTTATCTGATCTTTGATGTATTTTCGCTCTATGCATAGCTGCTGCATCCAAATCAGCTTTTAAGAATAGGCCTTGTGAAAAAGCTCCCACATCATCACTTCTTTCTTACGTGCTTCTTTTCTATGCCTCCAACCATCACTATTGATGATTCAAATGCCACGACGTGCTTGTCTTCTATGCCGCTAACTATCACTACCAACTATCACTATTGATGATTTAAATGCACGACGTGTTTCTCTTCTGTGCCTCCAACCATCATTATTGATGATTCAAATACCACCAACTGATGACATATATTGGGTCCAGAATCAGGTAGATCAATGGCTAATGACATTCCTTTCCGGACGTGATACGCCATGATGCCGCCCGGCACCGTCGAGCAAAACAAGAAACCGTTGCACACAAACATCTCATCGTTCCTGATCACCAGACCATGAGGTAAACTAACATTCCACGACTTTCTGGATGAACTATACACTTCTGCTATTACGGCGTCTTGCCTCGTCTTGCCAACCACTATAAGGACCGCCTATGATTGTCCTGGCCATCACACTACTCGCTGTTAGCATCCGAGGCAGAATAAAGCACGTCCTGCTGAGAGGATTGTAAACGCACATCCACAATAACAAACTTTCGAAGGTGATTGGATAGATGGGGATGTCCACCAAAAGCATCCCTGCTGTGGATCCTCACTAACTCACATCGCGACTATCCGGCATAAATGAGAATAAGGCACGGTTGCCCACTGTCTGATTTGGCCTACACAAGACCAATATGCTTGCAAGAAAAAGAATCCTTCCAAGTTCCAACACTTGCAGGCACTACGGAAACGAAAAATGCAATCAGGGGCAGTCGTGCCAGCAGAGACTCTACCAGTTCAGAACAGATTGATCCATTGCTAGCTCAATTTTCTAAATCTGCAGCCATTGACCACTGCCTTTTACAATCCTCTATCATTGGCCATAAAACCCTTAAAAAAAGACACAATTATCACATTTCCCAATTTGCCAAACAATTTTTTTTTACAAAAGTTGTTTTAACTAGTTTAAAAAACATTTAAATGGCTCAAAGTTTTAAATTAAATTTATAATTCTAATAATTTTTTATCAATTTCTATTTTAATGCTCAAAGTTTATAAATTAAATTTATAATTTTAATAATTTTTTATCAATTTTTATTTTAACAAAAATAAATAAAACATAAAACTAAAACAGTTAAAAAGTGGCTAGAGAGAAATTTGTATTTTAGTATGGCTCAAGTTTTCAGTTTCATAATTATTAATTTTTTTTTGTGATTTTCCAAATGCTAAATAACAGAGAGAAGACCAGCGTGGAATATCCGAATAGTGAGAGGATTATTAAAGAAAGGGAAGACCAGGGTCTCTTTCATTTTCATAGGCCTAATTTTTAGGCCAAGGATACTATTCGCCACACACACCCATGTGTCATGGCATATGTGTATGTTTAGACAGTTTGTATCATTTTTCAATAGTTTAGAAAAAAAAATTGAATAATATACATCCACCATTGTCACAGTAGTGTTACACAGGAAACAATATTTTTTATAAAAATCGAGTGTGAAAACTACGCTCAGGACTTTGATACGTTACATAGTTTATTTACATTCTCAATTTTTTTATTACAAATATTAAAAACAATATTCTTACTAATTTGCATTATGGCTTGGGATTATAAAATATAATGAATAATTTAACGAATAATTTAATGATTCAACTTAGGTTGTAAATTAAATTTATAGGCCAATAAACCATAGAAACCTCTTTTAAAGTGAAAAGAGATCATTTTAAAATATAATGTATAATTTAAGGAATAATTTAATGATTCAACTTCGGTTGTAAATTAAATTTATAGGCCAATATACCATAGAAACCTCTTATAAAGTGAAAAGAGATCATTCTCATAAATTTGCTTGGATTCTTTCCTCGACTAAAATGAGCAACTCATAACTCTTTCATAGAAAAATTATAACTCTTTCATAGAAACATTATTTCATGATTGGAGTAGGACTTTACCTGAGATGATCGACATTAAAAATCCATTGCGACGAGGAGCAACCTATTATCATAACAATTGGTTTCAACTTTGATTTTTCCAAAAAAAAGTTTGTCAAAATGGATATAAGTAAGAGTCTTCTAGAGATCATTCAACTCAATGCAGGTGATTTTATGTGCACCTCCATTATGAAGCAATGCCAAAAGATGTCAAGCCAAAATAGGATTATCCGTGAAAATTCCTTAGATTTCAAACCCTAACTTGCTTGGATTCTTTCCTTAACTGAAATCACCAACTCATAACTCTAATAGAAACATTATTTCATGGTTGGAGTAGGACTTTACTTGAGATGATAAACATTAAAAATCCATAGTGATGAGGAGTAACCTATTATCATAACAATTAGTTTCAAATTTGATTTTTACCACAAAAGTTTGTCAAAATGGTTATAAATAAGAGTCTTCTAGATGTCATTCAACTCAATGTAGGTGATTTTATGTGCACCTCCATTATGAAGGAATGCCAAAATATAGCAAGCCAAAACAGGATTATCAACAAAAATTCATTAGATTCCATTATGAAGGAAAACCTCCATTATGAAGGGACGCCAAAATATAGCAAGCCAAAACAGGGTTATCAACAAAAATTCATTAGATTTCAAACCCTAATAATTAAGAAGAAGAAACTCGTCACAAAGATAGAACAAAGAACCGTATGGAGTAAAAAATATCTTTGCATTCAACCATAGTTACCAACTTCAAGTTCAAGTTCAAATTCAAGTTCGATTCGATATGCGAAATGATGGCATTGCATGGATCCTGAGCAATAGATGGCTCACTGGAGGAGTGGGAAGAAGCTCACCCACCATCATCACATGTAATTTTGTGTACTGAGAATGTGATCAATGAAGTCCTACTCAAGTGTCCCAAGCTCTTCGTCCCATCACTATAAGTTATTTCTATCAATTCAATCATTCCAACCATGAAATTCTCTTTCTGTGGTTTTTCTTTTTTTTTCTCAAATCCTAAACCTATGGCTAAAATATGTGCAAACCTATGTGTATGAACTCAATGTAACTAAATTTTTTTGGACGCATTAGACCTTTAAAGCCATGAAATTCAATCATTCCAACCATGAAATTCTCTTTCTGTGGTTTTACTTTTTTTTGTCTCAAATCCTAAACATGTGGCTGAAATATGTGCAAACCTATGTGTATGAACTCAGTGTAACTAAAAATTGTTGGATGCATTAGACCTTTAAAGCCATGAAATTTCCTTTTTGGGTTTTGTTTTATCTTCGAACCATAAAACTATGGCTGAAATAGGTGCAAAAGCAAGGTGGGATTCAGAAAGTAAATAGTCAAGGGTCTTTCTCTTAGCAACAAAGAAGATATCTGTTGTAAAATTCATATTTGTAAAGATTCAATTATCAATTTCAAAGTTCAAAGTTTACATTTTAAATTTCATTAATTTAATTTATTTCATTGACAGGAGATATTTTATAAATTAAATCTTAATAACTATTAAATGGAATTGGGGTTTCCATTCATGAAGCACCTATTGTAAAGTTAAATTTATTTATTACCTTTTTTTAGCAAGTAATTTATGTTGCAAAGGAAAGTTCCAAACTAGGCAACATCTAGATCACATAACATATCACATCTTTTTTCATCTGTGTTATTACTCCATATGCCACTATATGCTATAGCCTTAAGGCATTTCCTTTGCAACATGTAGCGAAATCGCTAGTTATAGGTGGATGATAGGGATTTAATATCCATGGAATATTCTAGAATATTAATAATACTACACATAAAGCAATGGTTCATATTTATCTTCAATGTAGTTATTCCTTTTTTAGGATTTTAATTAAATTGATTAATTAAAGAAATATCATATGAATTAGTGTCATATGAAGTATCCCATGGTTTTATTGGGAATGTGATATTGATAAGTCATGATATTGCAACAAAGCATATTTAAAGAATAAAAGTCTCCATGACAATAGGGTAAAGCTCCATGTTAAGAATCTTGTTCACATATGTGTGTGTGTGTGTGTGATGTATTAATTATTTCTATAGTTAATAATAATTTTAAAATAAATAGATAATTTAGTGGGTTTTTATTATTTTTAAAATTTTAGTAACCATGTATCATGAAGTATTTTCATGCTTATTATAAATTGATACATATTAATATTCACTAGCCATTTAAATTATATGACTTTTCTAATATTCAATATTTTATATATAAATTTTAATAAAATGCTTTTTGGTATTTTTTTTCCTCGATATTAAGTATAAATTATTTGAAATCTATGAATTTGTATTGTATGTGTAAATTGTTTTGTATAATAATAAATATTTTTTAAATTCCAATTTTTATTTTTAATAGTTCATAGTTCATTTTACAATGTTTTGGTGCTCTCCCAACATCTATATAGGGTGCCACCAGATTTTCTAAACAAGAATGAAAATGGCACATGTATGCTTTAGGCATGCATAAATAGCAAGAGTTCACACTTATTCTGTAATATGGATACAACAATTTTAATATAAAAAATGTTTTAGCAATTTTTAAATAACTTTATATGCGTCTATTCCTTTTGAAGTTTTATAACCCAATGCAGAATTTTTTAAGCCCTCCACATATTTATTTTATACTGCTTTATGTTTTTGCATAAACAAATAATTTTTCCAAACAAATAGAAAATTAATGTTTAGGTTAAGATTGATACTGCAAACCATCAATTTTGTAACATTAACATTTTACCTCCAATCATATATGAGATTTCTTAAGAGGAGGATAGGTTTTGGGGAATTTTACATTACAAGAGGAGGAAAATAATAGAATGAGTTCCAAATGAAGCTTCTATGGCTCATGCATAATGAGACAAGTCCTAAATCACCATACATGCTCTTTGTTTTTCAATTAGAATGGTGCTTCTCTGTAGTGAATTGGATAGTATGGTTAGGCCTTACATTATTATGTTTTGGTGTGGGAGGAAAATAACATCCTTAGACCATGCAGGAAGGTTCTCGATGGCCCATAATATTTTATAAATAATGTTGTAGCCTACATATCAACTTCAATATGTCAACTTAGGGTTTTCTTAGGCCCCTATACTACTACTGTAACCCCTTATTGTTATTAGTACAACCCACTTATTATATTGATGTACCCATGTAGTGCCCATATTGTTACTATTGTGCCCCATAAGAGCCCACTATTATTATTATTGTGCCCTTACATTATTATTGTTATGTAGGCTCTGATTATGTTATGACCCCTTAGATTCCTAGATATAGAAAGGAGGTCTTTTTATTTGTATCATCGAAGAATTTTTCATTAATGTAATGTAAAGGAGGTTTCCCCCTCGAAGAGGCTGAATTCTAAGGCGTTGATCTCTCTTTTCTATCTTTTCTTGAGCTGGTTTCATAACATTTGGTATCAGAGCTTTGGATTCTAGGGTTCCGCTGCTCCAAACAGGTCATCATGGCATTTTCGCAATAACTTTTTTTCTGCGACGTTTCAGAAGTCCAAAAATAAACCCATTGGAGAAGACATCGCGCTAAATCTCGGGTCCGAATTTTAGAGATTTTTGCGCTATATTTTCAGAGATATGAACTGAGGAAGTTGGTCCTTTTTGCAGAATCCTGAATTACATTCAAACTAGGTGACCTACGGAAAATCGTCATAACTTTCTCTCTGAGCATCAGATTGAAATTTCGTTAGAAGGTACAGAAAGAGGACGGACTATAGTTTCTTGTATTTATTGTTTAGAGCCAAAGGTCAAAACAAGGACATGTGGCACGTCGTACAAGTTCACTCTACTGAACTAGTCTATAATCAAGTCACTGTGGGATATTTCGCATAACTCTTCCTTTGAGAATCCAATTTGGGTCAGACTTGTGGCATTGGAAATAGGACACATAGGGCTACTATAGGTCACAATTTCAGAACTTAAAGATCTGAAAGTAAAGAGTTACAGTCATTTCAAGGTCGTGCTCCTAAAATCAAGAAAAAGCAAGATGAGGAAGTTTGATGGCAAGGATCCGGTAAATTGGATACGTCAGATGGAGCAATATTTTGATCTACATGGTGTACAACTGTTACAAAATGTATGTATTTCATCTTCATATTTAGAACCGGATCAATTTTTATGGTATAAGGGCTTTGTTCTCGTAAACAACTTGTTACGTGGTCAATTTTCACGGAGGAAATGAAAGCACATTATGAGGATACAAAGAGCAACACCTTCTTTAGAGCAACACCACAACAATTGGAAAGAGTAAAAGGGCTTTGTTACATAGTGGAAAGTAAAATTATGGCAACAAGGAAGTCTACCCTCACAACTATAAAGATGGAAGTGCTATTTCTCCTAGCCTTCCACAACCTACAAGGGTTACACCACAACAATTGGAAGAAAAAAGAGAAAAAGGGCTTTGTTACAATTGTGATAGCAAATGCACTAAAGGTCATAAGTGTGCTAAGAAGAATTATTTTACATAGAATATGAAGAGGAGGAAGAAAAGGATCAAGAAACATCAAAAGAAGAGGATATACGGAAGGACCCCACCCCAGAGAAAGAAGAAATGAATCAGACCATATCTTGTAAAGAATTAGAAAGAATTACCACTCCTTAAACTCTCAAGATAGAAGGACATATCAAGAAGAAAAAGGTGCAAGAAGTGAAATATCACATCAAGAATGAAGAAATAAATTCAAACATATCTTGTAATTCATTGGTCAAAATTACCACTCCTAAAACTATCAAGATAGAAGGACGTATCAAGAAGAAAAATGTTCAAGAAGTGAATGATCACATCGAGCATCAAGAAATGAATCCGACCATAAATCTTGTAAGGATTGGAAGAAATTCCACTCCCCATAATCTAGAGATAGAAGGACATATCCAGAAGAAAAAGGTTGAAGCAGTGAAAGATCACAACGAGCATCAACAAAAAGTTCTCCAACTTTTAAAGGATATTTCCACTTCAGTGAAAAATCAAACGAAACAATAGGTAGATCAACATCATAGTGAAAAATGTGGTGATGTAGGTGATTGGGTATTTTTACTGCTACATCTCAAGCAAGCTATTTATGAGAAGGAAATGTTGGCAATACTACATGCACTTAAAAAATGGCGACTTTATCGAATGGGAAGACTCCAAGGATGAGGATGTGAAAGCACTGTTTTGTGCTATTTCTATTATCCAACCCGATTGGATAAATGAAGCAAGGGATGAATGGAAGAAGGACGAAGAAGTATGGCCACTTATTCAAAAGTTGCAAAAGATCCCAATTCAAACAATATTGTTAGAAATTGAAGAGAAAGGAAAAATCATATTGGAACCTGCAACAGTCACAGAAACAAGAACCCGACAGCTATGAAATCGATCAATTTCAGAGTATATCATCAAGTGGAAGAACTTACCCGCTGAAGATTCCACATGGAAGGACAAGAATTTTATACAAAAGCATCAAGAACTACTCAAGCGTTGAGAACAACGCTTTTTGAAGGAGAGGGGCATGTTAGGCCCCTATACTACTAGTGTAACCCCTTATTGTTATTAGTAAAACCCCCTTATTATATTGATGTACCCATGTAGTGCCCATATTGTTACTATTGTAGTGCCCGTATCATAATAAAGAGCTCATATTTTGCAAACCCTTGTCTTGGTTTTGCAAGTAGGTTGATCCAAGCACTTGAACTATCTTGTGAGGGAGTTTCATTTTGTCTACAGGATTTCGTATGCTACCACACACAAAGATCAAAGGTTGGAGACACCACTTCAAAGGGAGGCTACTCCTAGGAGGGTTTGAAAGTCATCAAGAGGGTTAAGCAGTAGTGAGAGTGATTTTCATTTTGGGCCAAACTCACTCCCTTGGAACAAGCCATCTATATCGACTTAGAGGGGTATTCCCTTCACATTCCAGCAAAAGGTGATACACAAAAGGGCACAAGTATAACACAGCAACCACAGTTTCAACATACAAAATTTATTTTATTTTTTCTACAGTTAGATTAGGATATTACATTGTTGGTTTTACATCTTTTCATCTTTTAGCAAGCTAAAATCTTTGGGATAATTGATTTAACTGATATATCTTACCAAGATAGGATACAAGTTTCAATGCATGATATATTTAGTATTTACACTTGTATCTGGCCATTGGGATGTGCAAATCTGAAGATTAAACTGTTACACCAAAGGAATATGCACAAATTACAGCTCTACAGGTCTACAACTCTCCAAGTAAGTAAAACCAACCTAGAACCTTGCCATTTACTCTAGATTGTTTAGAAAGTGTTATTTTCAGAGTTTATATTAAATTTCATTATTTTTAGCTCTAATTAATTGTCAAATCTAAATTTGGAAATTTTTTGGGTGTGTAAAGATTTCACCCAAAAATCTTAAAAGTAATTTCCAGCTCGCTGGAAATTCACATTTCAGCCATATTTGGGTTGAAGGGAGGCTATAAAAGTCTCTATACTCACCTTATATTTTCTCCACCCCTAGACTAACCATCTAGAGGTGCTATAACACCTGTATGTTGGCTTTTACAGTCAAATCAGATTGTTGTTCATGTGTTTTGCACAGCCCTTATAGTCTGCTACACAAGACAACAGGTTGTGTTGAACTATATCTTCTTAACCAGTCACCCAAATTGATAGATAATTATATTTGTAGTTAGGATTTTCAATGTAAACCAAAATCCATAGATTGCATGCCATATTTTCAGTGAGCTTTGGCCACTAATATTTTTTGTTTAGATTTGTGCGCGTGCAGTGCCAATTTTACAACTAGGCAACAAGTTACAAGTAAACACCTTCACCTTGAGTGACTCCATATATGGCACTAGTATTGCACCAAAGTTATTTGGGGTAAATTTAGGGGCTCCTCCCTTGGCTGTTTAGAGGTGTTGGGCCTAAATAGCAGAAGCTTGGACCAAGGTGACAGTGGGTCTCTACCCTGAGTGTACCCATCTAACAGGCTGTCAGGACCTTAGCAACACTGTTGATTTGATAGGTAATAGTTCCATTATCCATGGTTTGGAACTTTACATCTAACGACCTCTCTAGTTCAATTGGATTGATCATTTTTTCTTATTGATCAATGCCTCCTTGCTAGTAATTTCCTCTAGCTTTCCTATTGTGATTTATTCTCACTATTTAAGTTCTAACTTTTGCAATCAAGCTTTGACAATGATTTCCAAGGCAAGAAATTTCTTCATCTTTGTTAGCCACAAGCATGTCAAGTTTTTTACTAAAGATTCAACATCTTTTGTAGTGACTTTTGATTGTCCAAAAACATTGCATCCAATACATCTTTCAAGTCTTCTAACAAGGGAATTTTGAGCATGACTTCATCATAAATTCCTACAATCTTATCTTCTTCTTCTTATAGGAGAATGTTTAAGAATTCTCTTCAAGTTTAAGATTAAGGTAGCCAATAATTCCATCTAGGTTAAATCCAGAATTATGCTAATGTCCTTTTCAAATATTGATGTCGTGTTGAATTGGGTTATGAAAATATAATCATTAAATCTCAATAATAGATTGTTTATTTCTTGATTCACTCTTGGATTTTATCTTTTCAATTATACTTCACTCAGGGATTAATCATTGATTGGCCACGTCAACATTAATGCAATTTCCCTTGCCATTGGGACACATAGCAATATTATTATCCTTTCCTTGAATAGCAATATTATAATCGTTTCCCCATATAGACTCTTTGAATTTCAATAATTCCAAGTAAATGATTGCAACACTATTTTAAAGAAATCTTCTTTCATTATTTTTATTAAAATCCATTTTATAGACCTTTTTTAACTTCCCTAATGAAAAACTACAAATACCCTTTTATATATGATTTTTGCTAAAATCACTCTTTCAAATGTAGTTTCCTTCTTCACTTCTCCTTGCTTTCACTGGAAATAAGATTCTATTGCACTTAATCCGATACCTTCTCACTTCACATGATAAAAGAACCTTATCTTATAATAATAGCTTTTTATAACCTTAAATTTTATTCTTCTTAACTCAAAAGTTATAATTATGTTTCCTTGTAAATACTAATACGGTTTTTGGTAGCTTGTTATTTTTCTTTGATATATACTTTTAATGGCTTTAGTATTCCTTCACGACTTAATTTAATGCAAATGTTACAAAATATACCTTAATGATTTGGATGTGATATAACCCTTTCATTGTAAATAAGTCATTGCAAACTCCAAGGCTAGTTATTCACATATCTTATCATTTCTTTCATGCCAATAGTGTTGAATCATAGGGACACATTGGTTTGCCAATATTCCTTCAATGTCTATGATGTATCATAGAGTGATGAACCCAACCCTGTAACGGTTCTCCTTGATAGCAATTTCGGAGTGGAAAAGGCACATTGTGAGATAGAGTGAATGCTAAGTACTCAACTGGTTATCCCCCTTATGTATTGATGTGATTAATATTGAAGAATGTAGCTATGGTCAATTTTCACTCCCCTCGAACATTATCCCTATTTCATCATCTTCCCTCTTTGGGTCCACATGACTACTAGGTCCACGAGGCACTATAACACCCCCTCCCCTTGTCCACATGTTTGGGTTGGGCCTGGAAATGTTGCCCCTAAGGTTGATGCAGCGAAAGAACATTAAAAGCATATCATGGCCACAAGAAAGAGAAAAGAAAAGAATATTATAAGATGCAAAAGATGGTCAAGACATTAAAATAGTGCATGGACAAAAGCCAAACATGAGCTCTACCCCCTATCATTATGGCCATCATCCTGGTTCCTAGGGCCCCATGAGTGCCCTTACATCATTAAGAAACCTATGCACGTCCCAACCCTTGGTGGGCGATGAAATTCCCCACCTAAAGCAGGTTAAATATTGCTTATATCATACACACCATGCTCTGATCTCCTGGAGTCCCGAGCAGTAACGAAAAGAAAAATCAAGAAAAGGCAAAAGGAAAATTATGAAGGGTGGGAAAACAAAGGTTGAGGTAACTCATATATCCACGATTTCTCCCTCCTACATCTATACACCTAAATATGTGGGCATCCCTCATCATTACCATCCTTGAACCCATGGCATTTGGCTTTGAGACCCTTGTGTCCCTATACATCTCATCATTATTCACATGACCACTATCAATTGAAGGATGCACCTTGTACCTGATGGTGAGGAAGCGGATTGGATCTTATATGTAATTGGCAGCTGGTTTCATCATGGGTTAGGAAACTTAACTGGGGCCCAAGCCCACCAGCGGATCATATTGACATCCCTAGGGGATGCGTTGCAAGCCATGAGACTCCATCATGTGTTAGAGCATCATTTCATGCCATGGGCACATTCAGCACCTTTAGCAGTTTGTTCATTGCCCCACATTATTCGCAAGATGATGCACTTGGACCAGTGTGCCCTGGTCAGCTTAGCATGATCATGGCAATTGATACAAGGCCATGAGGAGGTTTGTCTCACCTTTGAGACATGGGAGGGCAGGCACCATCATCAAGCCCTCATTTGGAGCAGTCTATAGACTTATTTTTTATCAGGAAACCCATGAGACCAGCATTTGTGCCCCAAACACACCATGGGACACTATTACCCACCATTTTGTGGGTGATATCCCTAGGAGAAAAAATTTCTCCAAGATGGTCCTCAGCTGGCAACCAACAGCCACCAACTAGCTTGTTGTGCCATTTCTCCGCCACCTGAGCCAGCCATGTAGTCCCTCACCCATCTATCATGATCATAAGTTTAAAGTTGGGCCTCTTGAACCTAAAGGTATGCCTTGTCATTTAGTAATTCAATATTGTAGTTTGCTTATCATGGATACTTTTGGGCATGGATTAATGGGGGGGTTCAACGGAAAGAGTGGGCTAGGTTTGTGCTCTTGTTCCCTCGACCTCTTTTGGATGTTAACCTTGGACCCTGGTCCCATGGGATCTCTTTTACTGACCTTTGAGCTTTAGGGATGGTACTACATGGTAAACCCTGATTTTGGTTATGTGGTCCCACTCCACTCCCCTTCCGCTTATTATAACCCATTCATCATTTCTCCCACCTAGGGCCACATTCCTCCACTAGGTCCATAGGGGGTTAACGTCCCCTTTCCCTTGCCCCCACCTTGGGTTAGGCTTGGAACGATGCCCCGAAGGTTGAAGCAGTTGAAAAGAAAAAGTAACAGCATAAATCGCCACATTCAACAGGAAAATGTACCACAAGATACAAAATATGGTCGGAACAAATATATTTAGCACGCGGGTAAAAGCCAATATGTGAGCTCTACCCCATTATCATGTGCATCACCCTAGTTCCTATAAACCCTAGATGAATCCCCTTTATCATCAGGAACCCATGATTGTTCTAACCCTTGGTGGGTAATGAATTGCCTTACCTTAAAAGGGGTATCCACTGCTATATCTAACACATCATGCTCTTACCCCTTGAGCCCCGAGCAGTTAATTAAAAAAAACATAAAAGGAAGAAGGCATAATGAAGGGTGGAAAAAACAAGGTCGGGGCACGTTATGTACCATGATTGCTCCCTCCTATACATTATATACCCAAGTGTGGGCTTCCCTATTACTAACTACCCTTGTACCCCAGCATGTTGCCCAAGGTTACCCCTTTTCATTCCCTACTACATTCATCCCTTTACCACATGCCACCACCTTTTAAAAGATGTACCTTAGACATATTATCCCCTTTAGAAGTATAAACCACCTAATAGGATACTTGGTTAACCCCATTAGCACATGCCAAAGCCCATTATCGAAGGGCATGCCATTATGAAGTCCCCACCTGTTGTCCATGGTTTGTAAGCTCTTTTACTCAATTTCCTTGATGACTTGTTGTATTGGAAGGCTAGGGGACACATTGAATCTTATGCCCAATTGCAGGTGGTCTCCATCTTGGGTTTGATCTCCCTATCTGGGGTTCTAACCCTCTAGAGGGCTACATTGGCACATAGGGTGTGTGTTGAGAGACATGGGCCTCTACAGCGATAGACAACACTCCATGGATCCCTAGATATGTTCAAAGATTGCTCACGATTCACCAATTGGACGAGGAAGATGCACCTGGTTCACCTTTGCCCAGTCAACCCCACAATTGTACCATGCATTGGCAAATGACCCAAGACTTGTATGTTGATGTGGCATCACTTACACCACCATATGCGCCCTTACAAATGGTCCACAGGCATCTTCGACTTACTTGGAGACCCATGAGGTCTCTTGTGTGCCCTCACAGCCATTGGGAGCACCACAGGTTTATTATGTGGAGAACACGGGGCCAACCCCTTGTCTATTACTTTTGGAAGTCCAATTCATCATTTTTGGCACCTATGAACTTCATCGGGCCTCTTAGAGAAGCAAACAACATGCATTATTGATTATCCGACCTCTTAAGAGGCTTGTTATTTTGTTTATGAGCTAGTTTGGTGGGCTTGTCACCAAAAGATAGTTATTTGCACATTATTTTTATTTGATGGGCTAATGTAGGCTCAAATAGGTAAATCGAACTCATCAAGAGCAGTGTGGAAAAAGTCGAAGTCGGGATTAATTCGGCAAGGGTCCAAAAGTTGAAAAACTCGGCAAATTCGGGAGTTTTTTTTTAAAAGTCAGCAAAATTAAAAAAACACAAAATTATTCATTTTTTTATTTTTTTTAACATCTAGAGTATCCACAACATCAAATAAATGCATTCCCACATAAACATGTAAAGAAAGCTAATATATAATATGTATATGAAGTGTAGTGCTACATCACATATCAAAATAGTGAATCAACACCTGAATTTTGAGTCCTGTCTAAGTCTCAACTCTCAAGAGTCAAAATATCAACAAAAAATATAATAAATGTATATCATGAGTCATCTAAAAGTCATCAAGTAATCAGTCACTGAGATCCTCTTCCCCTTTTACGGGAATAGGGAATGGCTTTGCCTTTTCCTCTAGAGGAAGAAGACCCTGCCCCTGGGGATACAAAATCAAATGGACTCAATCATCCTCTAGAAGACGATGGAAGAGGTGGCCTCTGTGCTATGTTGCTGCTGCTGCCCATCCTAGATGGTGTCACCTCCTCCTCAGCATCCTCATCCAGCTCTGCTAATGCCTCCTAACCCTGATGTTGCTCCTCCTCCTCTATCTCTGGCTCTCCCTCCTCTGCAACTGCTACATCCTCTCAATCCACACCTAACCAATCCGGGATCGAGTCCATGATTGGCCTCTCAGTCTCAACTCTCCATGAAGAGGTGGTATCAATATTGTCCAATGAGATGGCTTCCACATTAGTAGGTTTCTGAAGCTGTCTCCCCCACAATCGAAGATTCTAGTAGACGTAGACCATGTCATTGAGGCGTTGGGACTCCAATCTGTATTAGGGTCATAGATTGTAAATTAGTACTTAGAAAATTTAAATATTAAAATTAATCAAATGAATTCAAAAAATTTAATTTGAAATCTTTTTACTTGTTGCACTTTTTGGAGTGTATTTTGTTAAATACACTCCAATTGCGCTCACACCCAGAGGAACTGCATGTTTGGTTGAGCACTCGAATGGCAAGCTTTTGGAGATGGGGCACTCTGGCACCATAGCTTGTCCACCAAGCATCTACAAGTTAAAAGAAAAATGAGAAACATAAAAAAAATATTAAAATTCTAAAATTGAAAGTTTGAAACAAACTGAAGCTTACCTCACATTTTAGTCGTCCTATTCTTAATAGCCATGTTAAAACCAAATGTGCCACCTCCCATCCTATAGACCTCCATTTCTTTAGAAATCTCCTCACGTTCTTGTTCAAATGACACCATCCTCTTGACACAAGTGAAGAATCCATCCATCACCTTGGCATCAAATCTGAAACCACAAGTGTAAAAAAATGCAAGGTTGAGGTAGACACCTGCAGCATGAATGGGGCAATGGAGGGTATTGTTCCATCGTTGATTAATCACTCTCCATATGACCTGTTTTTTCTCTAACCCCTTGTCTCCCTTATCTGCATAATAAGCACGAATGGCTTCTTTGGCCCTATCCATGGCCTCATACAAGTAGCCCATTGCGGGCTTGTCTCCATCAACCAACCAAAGAACCCTTACCAAAGGTTCTGAAATGGCACACACCTCCTCTAATCCTGCCCAAAAGCTCTGATCATATGAAACTAGTCTACATATGCCCTCTCCCTCCGGTTTGCGGCTAATAGATAAAGAACGCCAATCCGCTGAAAGAAACATGCTCTTCACATCCCACATAGAATTCAACAGAGATTGAAGAGATATAAAAGTAGTGGCAAATCGTGTAATGGCAGGACGCACCAACTCTTTGTTGTTGGTGAATCTTCTCATCAAGCTAAGCACAGATGCATGATTATATATAAATTTTGTTATGCTCTTGGATGATTCAACAAAATCCCTCACAGTACGAATCTTACCTATATCCTCCAACATCAAGTCAATGCAATGAGCAGCACAAGGTGTCCCAAACAAGTTAGGATACCTCTCCATAAGCATCTTGCCAGCTGCAATATAATTTGCAGCATTGTCCATTATGACTTGGACAACATTGCTTGGGCCTACTTCCTGAATGAAGATGTCCAACAACTCACATAATGTACGTGCATCTTTAATGTGTGCAGATGCATCAACAGATTTCATAAACATTGTCCCCTTCAGACACCTAACCAAGAAGTTAAGAAGGGTCCTACCCTTCTGGTCAGTGCAACCATCTGACATGATTGTGCATCCAGTGTGTTCCCATGATGCCCTAAACTCTGCCAATCTAGCAGTGTAATCAGCCTTTTCATCTTAAAGAAGAGGCCCTCTCAATTCTGCAAAGGTGGGGGCTTTGTTACCCGGGCCAACGACAGCAACAGCATCAAAGGTAAGCTGGTAGAATGGGTTTGTCTTGGCAATGTTGAAAGGAACATCACTCCATAGAAGACACTTATTGACCAACCTGTCAGCTTCTGCCTTTTCCTTTTTTTCATTGATGATTTGATCCCAGGTTGTGAACCAGCTGTTGTTCTAGGAACAAAAAAAGATGAGATAGAAGGATGAGTACCCATGGGTGAGGAAGGTGATGCTACTATAGAAGCACTGCCACTCTCAATTCCCCCCACTCTTGAGCCCCCTACAAGTTGGCTTTTTTGTGCTTCCCTGGTATCTTTTCCGTCCTCGTTATCCGTCAATGATTGAATGGCCCATCGGATGATTTATGGAGTTGTATTTGTGCAAAGTTCAACATTTTGCCCTGGAATTTGCCCCAAATGGAATTTTAATCTGTTGATGCCTCCTGACATATGCTTGTCACACAACTTGCAAGTCAAATACATTCTATTGACCCCCCTAGTTTCGGGCGTAGTATCAGGCTCACCAAACTCCCACATAGCGTCCAAAATCCTTCGCATTTTGTTTTAAACTTTGAGCTTGAATTTAAAGTTTAAACCTGGGCACAAAAAAAATTGAAACAAATTAAATTAGCAATGATCCATCAAAATAGTAGCAATGATCCATCAAAATAGTCCTAAATGATGTCCTGAAAGTTTGAAACAGATCACTCAAACAATGTATGTATGCTGATCCTATTTGGCTATATTTGACATAGAGCACAGTAGGGTTTTTGCAGGACTTTGTTCCCTACAGATTTGTAGCAGCAACTTACTCTAAACTATTGACAGTAGGCCAAGAAAGAAGCTCAGACTCTGTACTATGTAGTTGTTAGCAGGATTTAAGGTAGTGAATCTGGTTCATTTTGATTTTATATACAGTATTGAATTTTCAATTTAATGACAGAACAAAATGTCATTGTAAGAAGAAGAGATTTTTTTTGAAGAAAACAATGGATTTAACAGGCATAGGTTGCTTGGTTATTTACCTTTAAAATATGTGGATGAAATAAATGAAGTCTTCCTTCAGGTACTTTAAGATGGATGGCAAAACTTATTGAATAAACTTTTGTTGATTTGCCATAATCATCAAAGAAATTTTGCTTTTGAATTAAAAATTAATTGGTTATCATAACGTTAAATATGCCTTGTTAAAACAGTTTTGTTTCCTGGATTGGAGGTGATGATTAAAGATTTATAATGCAACTGATTCAGAAAGTAAAATCCTTTTGTATGTAACATATAAGTTTAAAGTTCAAACTGTATTAAGAAGTAAAATTATGAGTAGTAAGACCTATATCCACATGTAGATAAGATTTGACAGATCATCAGGTTTAGATATCAATTTTAATTGTAATTGGATTACAACTTTGCATGAAGGCATATATCTAATGTTTCATTCACTGCTATTTCATAGTCAGGAGCCTTTGTTGTTGCTGTGGTGAACTTGTTGTAGTTAAAACTTAAAATAGCTAAGATAATTTTATTAATGTCCTTGATTGACCAAAAGGGTAGGTCTATGAGAGTAAAATGTACAATGAGAGACAATTGTGGTGTTCATTGTGACAGTGATACTGCTTGATGTAAGAAACATTACACTGCTCATAACAAGCATCACCATTCCCTTTGCAACTTGTCCTAAAAAATGAAGGAAAAAGGTGAAACATAAAGCTGGAACGTACATTCACAGAAAAATGTAACGTAAAGCTGGAACGTTTGCATCCAGGTGTTCTGCTTGTTGGTGAATCTTACTTGTTACGAGTTCTGCTACACAGGTTTTCCGTTTTTCTGTCAGCGAGTTAAGGGTTTGGTCCTTGACTAAAAGTCCACACTGATTAGGAGAGTATAAATACAAATGATGAGAGTTCATTTCTCATCATCACTTGGTTTGGACTTGTATCTCTCTTGATATTTTTTCTATTCCTTCTTGGTGGACAAAATTTGGAGCATGGATGAATTTTGATGTATGGATTGTCTTTTCTTATCTTGGAGCTTCTTGATTGGCAAGTTTATTGGTGGTTGGATATATTCTCTTACATGTAAGTATAAATTTAATGTTATTTACTCTTTTACTTCGTCACATACATTGATAATGAGATTTTCGCTATACTAGGGCTAGTTGTTGCATGCATTTACTGCGAAATTGTGAAATTATATTTTTATATAGCACGTCTCTATGTATGGGCCATGTATGTTGAACAAATTCTTCTAGGGATAATTCTATGGTTGAATTTATCTTGATAAGCCACTTCACCTTGCAAAACGAAGTATAAAAGTTTTTAAGGTCACTCTCCTTTGCCCTAATGACAAGCAAAGTTGATCTTAGAGCCTCCTTGACATAGAAACAAAGTTTATCTTCATATTCTTCTTGACTCCAATCTCCCCAAAAGGATTAGGCATTGGTCTACCATAAGGTGATCACTTAAAGAAACATTTCTCTTCACCTCTGCGTCTTTATTCTAGGTCTAGCCACATTAGGGCTCCTAGGGCATCATTTTCTCAACGAACCACCCATAGAAAAACTTCGATCTCTTGGCCTCAACTGAGCTAGTGTCTCTCCTAGGCCTCCTCCAAATTTGAGGAAATTTCGATGGTGGGGTTGGGAGATATCCCAAGCCTTGTCCTCGAGATTGGTTTTTGACCTAAGTTTCCCTAGGCTAGTTCCTTACAGGGATCATTTTGCACCTTTGAGTGAAAAGCACTTCTTTGATCCCCTTCTCCTGCTTGTTTAGGTCAAATCTATCTTTGGATGCTAGACTCCTTCATCTTGACGTAACCTGGCTCCACTTGGTCCTGTGTTGTCCCATACATTTGAAAAGTCAACTCTTCAAAAACCTCTCGGGAAACCAAGTTCAACAAGGATTCTAGGGTTTCGTAAGCTCCTTTACAATTCACACTCCGTAAACCTAGCCCTTAAATCCTCACCCCCTTCCCCTAGAAAGCCTTGTACCTTGCTTAAGAAACAAGCAAGTCCCATTCTTGAGCCTCCCCTAGGAAAGGGTCCCCGAGATCACTTCACACCCACCTTAGTTGATCTATCCTTCATAAGTGAACCTCTCTATATATATTGGGTCTCCTCCCATCAATGAAAGTCCATAAAGAGTAGGAAGCTTTAGTTGTAGTTACAATGGGCTTTAGTTTCATTGTCGCTCTTGACCTAGCAAATGGCTTTTAGGACCCCCTGCTAGTTTGAGCGGTAACAAGCACCACATGATGACTTGTATGGAAAATTAGAAGCCATCCCCTAATTCATCCTTATTGGATGCCTCTCTCTCATCATGGCACTTAGAGAACTCAACATGGCCCTCCAACGACCCTACATCATCATGACGTCGTCAACTCGGCTTGCATACGGATAGCTTATTCATTACTTATGATAGCTACTTGGTCAGCTTGTGACCAAGGCTTGTTTTTAGCACATTAATTTATAATTTTGGGGGCTCATTAGGCTAATTCGATTTAGAGAGACTCATATAAATAGAAGTGAGTCTCATTTGTGAGAACTCATCATCACTTGGATCCTTCTCTTGAAAAGGAACTCACACATTTTCTTTGGACATTATTGGAGATTCTTTGATGCATTTTGACATTTGGAGCTGAAATTTTCGATCTTCTTTGGAGCTACTTCTTGATTTATGGATATATATATCATATTGTCATTTTGTAAGTGCTTCTTGTTGAATTTTTTCTTGGAAATGTGTCTAATCTATGGAATTGTTACAGCTAGGTTAATGCTATTGTGCCCTAATTGTTGAAAATCATTGTTGGAAAGCTTCTTGGTTGGCAATTGCATATGCTACTCATTGTATGGAAAATGATGAATGTTCTTAGTGGATGAATTTGTGTTTTCCTTCCATGAAACTCGATAAATATTGGGTAGGTAAATGTTAAAGGTTGGTTGCTAGGGCATCAATCTTTAGCCTCCTTAAGGACAGTTTTGGCCAATTTTGAATCATCTTAGACTCCATAGCCCATAGGACTGGGCATTGGTCCAAGAAGTTTGGTGATCAACTCTTTCTTTCTCCATATTTTCTCCTCCTAAACATCAGTCCCCTAAAGGTAGGGCGGAAATCTAGGGCTTGCAACGAAATTTTACAAAGGTGATTTTTCAGGAATTCCATGGTCCAAACATCAAGCTCAGGGTCTAGGCTACCTATGGTCCAAGTTTGGTGGACATTCGCCCGAGTTTCATCTATAAAATCTCTTGCCCTAGGTGCTACTCCAAGAGGGAAAACCTAGGTCTTTATCTGTCACCTTAGTGTTCAAAAGTCAATGCTAGTAGAATTAGGGTTAGATTTCTCTTTCTTGATAGTTAGTTGCGAATTATGCTTCTTTTACTTATTTTTTATATTATCTTTCATCAAGCAATTACCAAATTATGTGTGCATGAAGATCACAAAAACACAAGGAACAAGATGTAGGCACTCTACCAGGGAAAACCCCATCTAGGGGAAAACCCAGTCAAAAATCTCGTCCTTCAATAGTTTTTCCTGAGACTCTTCAACCTAGACACAGACCTCCTCCACTCTGAGTCAGCCCTTCCTTCTTCGATTCAACCTTCGACCTAGCAGCAACAACACTTCGACCCCAGCGACGTCGACTTGGCAACTTCAAGCAACAGCAACAGCTTCGACCTTGACAAAGAGACTTCGATCTCCTAAAGTAGCCCACACGAGAGAGAGAGAGAGAGAGATCCCAAAACTTTGATTTTGTCCTTCCCTTCCTTTTTGACCAATTCCGCACTCTTTTTAGCCTCCTTCAACTTCGCACTTTTCCCAACTCTTTCTTGGATATCGAACTTGTGAGAGAGAGTGCGTCCAAATGAATTCGATCTGCTCCAATATATAGGCCTAAGTTGCACGAAACGTTTCAAAGTTTCTGAAACGGGTATGTTTATAAACATCACCTCCAAAAAATGGAAACATCGATCGAAACATCATATATGTATATATAAAAATATATGTATAATAAGTGAATAACACATTATCTTGCAAGAAAAAAAAGGAATAAGACCCATAGATGACAATTTAGAAGGAAAAACAAGTTTATATTAACTCTTATAAGTGATTACAAGATGCTCTAGTTTCGACTGAGTTTCAGCCAAGTTATGGTGTTTCGGGTACGGGTACGGCCCGAAACATCGGATTCCTTGAAGTTTCGTGCAACATAGGTATAGGCTTTAAGCCCAGCTGAAGCCAACTTGATCTCTTTGAGGCCAACTTGGTGTGGAGGTTACATAATTCATCTTTGACTCAAATAATTATTTTTACATCGTTCAAAAGCCCAAGAAGGGTCTCATAAAATATACAATGACTCTAATGACTCAATATTAATCCTAGGAGTCCACAATGGGGACTTTGACCAATAAAATGATGACCCAAGCATAAAACCCATGTTTTAATAAGTCATTATAACAATCATAAAAATTATTTTGATAAATACATTTATGAAGACCGAACCTAGTTACATTTTTCAACACTTTGGGACTTCTTTATGGGTTATATGAGCTTAGTATTCATTGGAATAAATCATAAGAAACCCTTTCTTCTCTCGTGCCTTGAACTTGTGAATACCTATTACCATCGAGAAATCTCAAAACCCTAGGTCTTATGCCTTCTTTTCTAGGGTTTTTCTTAGAGTGCAATTTCCTTCTTTGAAGCCTCTTACCTTTATTGAGCCTATCTTCGAATGAGCTCTAGCTCCAACACCTTGAACCTTCAAACCTAGAATATCTATTATAAGTGATCACAATCATATCAAGACTCCTCCCATCAGTGAAAGTCCATAAAGAGTGGGGGGCTTCAGCTGTGGTCACAATCAACCATTGTCCCATTGTTGTCACTTAGTCTAGAAGTTATCCTGTACGTTTTCCCCACTTAGTTGTATGGCACCATAGAGGTAATGTTATCAGAAATGGTCAGTTCCACTAGTTTTGAGGTCAAACCAATGCAGTTCGAGTTTTGGAACTGGAAATGGCCAATCCGATACCAAATTGGTCTTATTTCATTGAACTAACCGTTTTTGTACCAAAACAGTGGTTTTCGTACAATGTGGCCAAAGACCTTCCAAACACAATTTAGAAAAAATAAATAAATAAATAAATAAGAACTTTTTAGTGTGAATGCTTAATATTCGACCCTATGGCCCTACTATTGTTATGCAATTCATGGTAATGTTAAATTCTAAAAGTAAAATTGACATTTTCCTTTATATTTCATTTTCATCCATTTACTTAACTTTTTAATATTACCATGAATTGACTCAAGATGTTTGAGTGTGGTTCTGACATCATTGGATTTCATATGGAGAAAGTACAATTTTAGATCTCACTCAAAATATAGCAGATTTAACAATTTTTCAAGATTTCAGGATGGGGGGATTGCAACATTTCCATTGGATTTTGTCAAATACGAGGGTGTGGAACTAGTATTTAATCAAAAACACCAAGCCCTCTATGTACCTTAATGTGTGTAGCATTGGTTCTTGAACTCCTCTATCATGACCCTACTAAAAAGGTACCCATCACTCAAACAAAACATTGCCTTGGCATGCTACCAATTTTCTAGCTTATATTAATGCTTAGAGGGTGATATTATGACGAAGACCCCAAAATAGGCAATGGTGTTGATGATCTGTAGGTATTTGTTGTAGCATGATTCTTTTTGTATGTTAGAGGCCATCTTAAGCCTATTTGTTGACGTATTTTCGGTTTAGAGATGGATTGCACTCACTGCTATTATGGTTATGTGCACCCTTAAATGCTATATAAATTAGAACTTTTGCTTATTTGTGTATAAAGGGTATGGATTCATATGGATGCACACGAATATATATGTTTTTCTTTAAAATTTGAATATTTTATGTGTTTTTAGTCAACCGTTTTTTTGGTCCAGATTTTTTTACCGGTTCCGGTCAAGTTCCGACTAATTCTCAGTTCAAAGGGTTTTCCGGTTAGATCACCAGTTTGGTTTTGAGAACATTGCATAGAGGACATAATCATTAATATACCCATTTGCATGCCGTAGCCTATGCCTTAAACCCAAAGTAGTATGATGAGGCATATGCTTGGCTCAATTTGGGGGTAAGTTGAGGGCCCAAATCAAAGATAGTGAGGTGGCCAATGGTTATAGAGCAGCACTTTCAAACATTTGTTCTAATATAGTGGAACTCTGAGCAAAAGAGCCAATTTACTCCATTCATTACAAAAAAGGTGCATTTGGAAAAGTAAATGCACTCACTGATAGGGGATTATGAAGTCTTTTGCATGGTGGTCATATCAGGTTCCCAAAATCAAGAGTTATAAGCCCTTGCATCTAGATCTTTTACACAAAGTTTGCAGCTCTCCAATCTCAGAGAAACTGGACAACTTATGGATTCAACCATTCAGTCAAGACAAACAAACTCCCATCATCGAAGGAAAAAAGATTTTGTGTACTTCCACTAAATCTCTGCCTATCTATTGATCATAAACAGAGTACTGTGAGAGTTAATTGAAGCTATGGGACATTTGGATGTGAATACCGAAGATGAAAACTTGGATACTGTTGATTTCTCGATGGCTATAATCTCTTTGGCTAGTTCTTCTACTAATCCTTTATGTGTTGGGATTTTAGATAATGCTTCCATGCCTAGGTCTTGGTTGGTTGTGGCAGGTTCTTTTGCATCTTTTATTGGTGGGCAGAATGGTATTCATATGGCATCTTGTTAAGTTATGGTATGTTCTATGCTTATAACAGTTTACTTCTTTTTCTTATTATATTCCACAAATTAGCAATCACATCTATATAAAGTAAAGTGCAGATAGAACATTAAACGATCGACAGAAAACAGGCCAAGACAAGAGACACAAGATGTGGCGGCTAGCCAGGGACAAATCCCACAATGTGTGGGGAACCCTTTGATCAAATCTTCTTTTATCTTCAATAATTCAGCAGAGAGAAATAGTACAATAAATCTGATTCATATTAGCAGTAGCAAACCCTAGATCAGCAGTATCAGCATTAGCGGCTTCATTATCAAACTAGGGCAGACGATATCTCACAAACCGACCGTCGGATTGACTTCATTCCACCACCAAAAGTTTCGGCTTTCAGAGGAGGTTCAGATGAACCTACAGCGCAGTTCAGATGAAGAGATCTTCTAGGCCACGCAGGTCAATCTTTACTTCTGCAGTTGCAGCTTCAGTTTCAGCAGTTTCCGGCTTCAAACTAGGGCAGTCGATATCTTGCAAACCGTTCATCGGATTGACTTCATTCCACCACCAAAAGTTGCGTCTTTTAGAGAAGGTTCAGATGAACCTACATCGCAGTTCCAAAGAGGAGATCTTCTAGGTCTCCAAGTCAATCTTTACTTCTGCAGTTGCAGCTTCAAATTCAACAGCTTCCGGTTTCACATGTGTGAGAGAGAGAGACCCATTTCAGCGCAGTAGAGAAGAGACTCACATCTGCGCAGTAGAGAGAGAGAGATGTGATGAGATGAGATGCAAATGAGGAAAAGTCCTCTTATATTTATACACAACGTTGGTGGGTGAATAGATGTGACTGTTGGGCTTCTGAGCCTACATGAGTTTTAGGTCGGCTTGATAATAATTCCATAATCAAAATAAATTCATATCTCCATGAATACTTATCGGAATCGGATGATCTTTATATCAATCCTACACCTCTCGACGAGAGGAATCTAATAAAAATATTATCAGCCATGAATAAGATGACCCACATGAAGTTTTGCCCTGGTTGCCAATTTTAACACATCTTCTTCAACCCATGTTGCCTCATATCATTAATGTAGGGAATTAGGTGTTGTTCCATGGGAGGATGTGGAGGACAATGACTATCAATGGGATTGGCCTCTCACTTTCTAGGTTTTCATGTTTCACATTTTTTTTCATTTCAGGCTTGTGGAGATTGCTAGATAAGATCTGCTTTTGTTATTTTGAGGTTTTTGAGCTTTATCATTCATATTTTGACATATGATACTCCAGCATTGATATATGGACCCCAACTGAAGAACCTGTTTGTAATTTCTGATTTTTGAGTGACATATGAGACATTAATATATGATTTTTCAATTTAGCAGAAGTATAAATTATGAATTCCCTGAAATGAAAATCTGAAATTTGATTTATTATCAGAGAGTTACATTTATGATGTTAATAATTCACTGTTGATGAATCTCAATCCCAAATAGAATATGGAATCTGAAAAGTGAAGACAAAGCTGAAACCATTTCTATATGAATACTGATGTATAGTATACCTACTTTTTTCCGAAACTTCATTCTCTTTATATATATATATATATATATATATATAGTGTTAAGAGTTCAGATTCCCAAATCAGTATGTGTGCCACACATACACTGGAATCTTTTGCTGATACCAACCACAAACATGAATCAGGTGAATCTATATATTCTCTTCAGCTTCCTCAATGCATGTTCTATTTAAGATAATACACAACCAATAATCAGATATATAATTTATTCAAGAATCAACAATATAAGCATGAACATGAGTATAGAATAGAACACTGTACTGTCCCTCTTATTAAGCATAGACCCTAAAGAAGAAATCAGGATGATAAGCTGCCAGTCTCTTACATAAAGGCATTTATGAATGGCAGATGTAACTTGCTGAAGTGAACCTTCATCCACAAACCGTGATAAAATGCAGATCATTTGCCAAACACGAGTCTTTCGCCTGTGAATCTGAAAGAAATATTGAGATGGTTATGTGTATCTGAAAAAAAGTTTTCCACAGCTGGCCCAGGTACATAAATGTTTCTAAAGATAAAAACAAATATATATACAAACTGCCTTGTTTTTAGAAAGACAAACTATATCAGGGATTCTATGCTTACAGAACTTGACTTTTTGTACAGTTCCCTGGCAAGGTCCACATCATTGACCTGCATTGGAAAGAAAGAAATTAAAAAACAACGCTAATGGTTAGTACTGCATTGTGCTAAAACAAAACTACCCAGTCCTTTAACATTTCAAAATAAAGAGAGTTTAATTTGCAGGCAGAATTTTCTCTAAAACAGCAGATAAGTAAAGAGTACAGGTTTGAAGTTTTAGCTATTAAAACTTCTTGTAATTCTCAACATATAGATACTTGGCCCAACAGCATTGTTTCCTAGTTTGTAATAGAGATATGGCAAGTGTATCTTCAAAGAAATGCAATCTCTGCACACAGACCAAAAGGAAGGTGAACAGTTCTATTGTTGAATAATTATTTTCAGGGTTGTATCCAATACATGCAATTACGACACTCCCATAGATAATTATGCTTTACCTATTAGATTGTAGGGAATGCTTTGGGATAATTATGCTTTGCCTTTTAGATTATATGGGATGCTTTGACACTCCTGAACGTCACTACTGGATTGTACCATTTCTTGTACTATCCCATTTACCTACTTTTGGTCATTCATGGGCATTAGTAAAGATATATTATCTTATCAAAGGTAAGCATCGGACACACAGTTTTGCAGAAAGACAACAACCTTCACTAAAAAAATTTGATGGATAGGCACAGCAGGAATGGTTTTCAGTAAGTCATGGTCACTAGGTTATAAAAATTAATCTGCACAAGGAAGAAGAAGCAGCTATTTCATACTATGCTGCATTATGTAATGTCCCTTATCAGAATATCTTAGGAAACCCACAAATTTTCTCTGTTTATTTAGGTCAGTTCGCTATGCTATTTTAACAAACATTTTGGGTGCAAAGTGCTGTATGTAATTTTCTGAAGTTTATGCCCAAATAAACATGTATACTGAACAACATATATGCAATGGAAGCTTCCAAATACACTAGCTGATTTATATGGTACCCAGAAATATGAGTAAGGCTGATTTAAAGCAGTATAGCAACCAATTTAAGCAATGACAGCCATTCATTAACTTAGTACATAAACATACAGTAAGTAATGAGAGTGGAGGAACGTGGTGGAATGAGAATCTGAAAATGGAAAAGATTTCGCAATACTTTGAGAGACATTTCTGATACAAAATCTGATCTTTGTTTATGAGGAAAATCTATAATTACAATGGCATGGAGTTCAACACCTGGTACAAGCTCCAAATTGATGCGGAAACCAGACTTGATGTTTTTAATAATTCGCTGGAATATACAGGGATTAATTCAGCCACCTTGGACAAGCTGCTACAACACTGGGCTATGAATTCAGCCCATGACAAACCCAAATCTGAAGCTGATTATAAACATATGTCAACTGGCTCTCCTTTTGGTGTAAAGCGACCTCCATGAGGGATGATAAATTCAGATCTGAAAACTGGAAATTAAATTCTGAAATAGAGGAGAGCACCCTCTGAAAATCGCACAACAAATTACGAGCAAATAACCCACTCGGCTCCTTGGATAATTTGGGTACTGAAACTATATGAAATTTGGCATCCCTTGAAATGAATCGGTCCACTTCAATGGCAGAATTCGGCCTCACTGTTTGGCACTGAAAATCTGAAGGTGTCTTCCTTAGGCAACTCATTCCTAGGAGAAAATAACTCGCCTCCTATGGATCAATTGATTCGGTCTCCACAACCTGATGCAAGCTAACTCAGCCATTTTATAAAGTTATAAACTAGCTGAACTCTTCCCTTGGCACTACCTGACACAGGAAGTTGACGAAAATGAGGTGGTAGTCTTTAATTAGACTAATGGTTAACTTCATAACCAATCAGCTGTGCACAAACAGATTCTATATGTGTGTTTCCCTTCTAAGGTCCCGCTTATCCTGACCAATCACCGCCAGTCAACCTTGACATTTCCACAGATCGGACAATTCAATCTGCACCGTTGATCTCACTTCCCCAGATCCAACGGATATCGCGTCGTCCGCTCGTAAACTAGCCAGACGATCTCCACCGTCGAAGTGACACATCCAATTGAACGGCAGTCACACAATCTCGCGTGGATTCTTGCACGGTCGATATCAAATCGAGAGCGCACGAGAAAAGTGGTTTTCCTCAGCTACGTGGCAGCCACTAAGGTTAATCGCGCGAACTTGGAACAATACCATTTACCTCCTTTTGGGCGTGCGAGATACCGCTTCCTGCTTATCAAATATAACCCACGTGCTTTAATTCATACTTTAAGGAAAAGTGCTTAAGGAAAGGTTTAGCGCTTTAAGCTCAATATTACACTTAATACTGATTGACGATGATTTACAAATAAAGTGTTTAAACAAAGGAAAATACCCGATTAAGTCTAGAATGCCGATACACAGATACGAATGAACTTCTGCACCAGGGTTAACACGCAACACTACACTTGATGATTTATTCAACAAAATGTAAATTATAGAGTCTTGGCCCTCTCGGCTCGATTACAACAGTTTCTCTGTGTTGACATAGCTTGTCATTGATGCCAATATGGCCATATAAGAAGAACCAAGAGGAGCTGCAAGAGGAGCCATATCAGAGGAGCATTGCTTGTAATACATGCCCAAGAAGCACCTACAGAAACGTTGCTTGTAATATATGCCAAAATAGAGCTATCGGAGCCATACTTATAGACCATACATATATGCCAAATAAGAGGAGCAAACGGAGCAAACAGAGTCATGGAGGATGCAAACAGAGCCATTGGATAAATGGAGGAAGTAGACAGAGGTTTCGGGAGCAAACAGGGCATATTACACTATCGGGAACACATATCATATATATGCCACAAACTCATGTATCAGCGGCAAAAACATATATATACGTGCATTCACACTATTGAAGGCAAAAAGACTTGTATATATATGTATTTACCCATCAGCAGCAAAAACCATACATATGTGCATTTAACACTATCGGAGGCCAAAGCATATATATGGGCAAATACACTATCGGAGGCGAAAGATTTGGCTGTAGGGCAAATACAATATCGCAGGCGGAAAGCGGACTTGAAACTTATGCACGAGAGCATTGAGTCGTATCAGGTCTAGCACATAATATTTTATCGCGTCGGCACTTTGGGAGCGGGAGTTACAATGTGTCAAGCAGTCCATTGTGATCGCCGATAGCGATTAGCGATGTTGGATCGGACCTCCACCAAGGGCAACCCCCGATTGTGATACATATCCATGCGGACCCACCGCAACATTGTGCTATGGGTTAATAATGTATCGCAACCGCCCATCGCAATGCTACACAAAGGGTTGTCCGACTACAAGCGCCGATTGCGATTATACTGCGGACCCTATACAGTATAGATGCGGGTATAAAATTTCTTGAAGTCCGCCCTTTAGCCATTTTTGCCTATTTTACTCATATTTCCTGTGTAATTGAATGTTTGACTTGCACGGCGTTTGGAGGCAGAAATACACTACAGAATGCTCCCAATAGTTTAGGAGGCTGAACTAACGCTGATGGGATTGCAATCAAGACGTGGCAAGTCTGTTAAACGAAACAATCTTTGTGTATGCCTGCTATCATGAGAAAACAAGAGCGTTGTTACAGTTTTTGGAATATGTGTCCTCTGCGTATGACTCGGTCCTCACCATTTGAATCAACGTGTCTCAGGAGTGCTGGTGAACCACAAACAGACAGAGGAAACCACAGAGACCAAAGAGGAAGCCACAGCTACCAAGGAGAGAAGCCAAAAGATCAAGAGAGTTAGAGGAAATGACAACGATGGAGGAGGAAGCCAAAGAGGCTATGGAAAGCGAAAACGAAGAGTCAGAGGCATCTGAAATACTTAAAAACAGAAAAGCAAGGGAGATGGTTTTTTTTTATGAAGTATAATCAATGAGAGAGGAAGCCAAAGAACAGGCAAGAGGCAAGAGAGGCCAGAGAGGTAAGAGAACAGGAGAAAAGCAGAAGCTCAACAGGCTTGAGAGCAGAGAACTACAGCAAAACAATTTATATCAGGTTTGGGTTGGAGCCCAAGAGGTTGAAGCCTCAGAACTAAATAGGATTAAAATCCTTTGGAGTTGGTGCTCCTAAGTGCAGAACTATTGCAAGACAAAGTTGGTACTCACTGAAGTCCAAGTTGGAGCCTGGCAACTAATTGCAACCAATTATATATATATATATGTGTGTGTGTGTGTGTGTGTGTGTGTGTGTGTGTGTGTGTGTGCGCTTTTGGTAACAACAAGAACAACCAAAAAAAAGAAATATTGATTCACCCCCCCCCCTCTCAGTATTTCCAACAGTCTGACCTCTATTCAATCTCAAACCCTATCTTTGTCACTCAAACTCTCGCTTACACACTCTATTCTCAATCATCTAATCTCTATCATTACATTCTTTTTCTCTTTTATGAATCGAATTCTATCCTAGCTGCATTAACAACTCGATCCCTATTTTAATCAATCTAACAATTAAACCCCTATTTCCAAACTCTCAGACAGACCTATACTAACAACTTATCTCTTAGTCCAAAAATAATACAATATTCTAATTATTACAATAATTGAGATAAAGATTAATTCGAGAGATCCAACCCTCTCTACTAAAACTGATTTTGACCACTCAGGTCAATGAAATTCATCTCTTGTTAGCCACAACATATGAACATACAATCACATTGCTAGCTAAGTCTGGACGCTCCTACATCACTGTCACAAGAAAAATGTGAATTGGTATTTGGTATTTAATTATCTCAGGGCACACTTAGATCTAGAAATGGAAATGCAAGATCTCTTCCTTAGATCTGATGTGAAAGGAGTTGTAACTCAGCCTTCTTGGAGATACCCTACAAACAACACAATGTTGAAGCCCCTGCAACAATTAATTCATATGCTGGAAATTCTCTACAATAAGCACAATGGAAGGTCTATAATAATCTTCCCTAAGAGTTAACTAGGGTGGCACTCGAAATCCACAGAAGATAGCTTTGAGTTTCACTTGAAACTCTTGAAACTCACTCGAGCTTCCTTTTCTATGTCAAGATATAAATAGGAAAAGAATGATTTCCAGTTTAGTCCAATTCTCTATTTATAAATCTTCATTGAGCCTCCTTCTAGCTTCTAGATTCTCCTTTTTCCCTATTATTTTATTGGTGGGGCCCATTTTGCACTAGGAGACTTTTTGCCTTCATTTTAAATAAAATAATAATTTTCCTCCTTTCTCAATAGAATATTATTTTGCCACCATTCTCCAATAAAATAATAATTTTCCTTCATTCTCCAATAAAATATTATTTTCCGCCATTTCCATTAAAATAATATTTTGCCTCCCTTAAATAAAATATTATTTTGTACCCACTCCATTAAAATAATAATTTATGCATTTTCTCACAAAATTATATTTTCCCGCTTTTTTTAAATTATCAAAAGTTAGCAAAACTCCTTAGTTATTTTTGCATGAACAAAATTGGGAACATCACAGTCCTCCCCGCCAAAAATTGTTTGTCCTCAAGCAATATCACCATATGTTGCCGCTCCACATGCTAGCCTAGCTAATAACAAGGTCCCAAATGCGCCACTGAACCACTCCTTGTTGCGGTACCATCACCACATGAATAGATCCCATGACAATAGGTTCCCAAACCATCCTGACACATGTGAAGCCTCCTTCGCTCCACTCATTGTCCCATAAGATGAAGTCGCCAAGAGCCCTCTGCATATCGATAGTAAGTAGAGAACCCTAATAATGTGAAATCCTAAGCAAACCTTGGAGAAGTTTCCCTCTTGAGTAAACGATCTCATGCACTTCAAGAGTAGACTCTTGAAGATGCAGTTCAATCTTGATGAAGATGAACCCTCATCCTCATGTGCTCCCCCTGATCTCTTCGTACTCAACATCCTGCCATACTGGTGAAGTTCCCTATGTCATAAACGTATCACTAAAGCCCAATGGAAGATCTGAATGATCTCCCCCTAGAGAAACCAACTCATCCCTAAGGGTAGCTAAACTGCCAAATCCTATGATGCCCAGATCCCATGCTAGTCTCAAAAAGGTGCCACCATGTTGTCACTGCACCACTTTGACCATGATTGTCTGCACCATGCACAAGTTGTATCCTCCTCTCCTAGAACCTGATGGAAAAATATCTATGGAGTCCCAAGACATTTAGCCCAGCCATATTCACGATGTCAAGGCCTACCCATCCAACACTAACCCTGATCTAGAGATGTAAGAAGGAAAATTGGCATTGCCATGCAATGAAAGCCTTAGCGTTCCCCATAGGTCAAACCATGAGTGAGTTGGATCACTCTCTGTCCTAATCCCACTCATCGTGAAATAGAGTGACCAATCAACCAACCAAATCCCTTCTAATATCCCGTTTCAGGGATATTCCCCAAACCCCAATAAACTCCAACCAAATAACACACAAGTGATGCAGTAGCCGGGAAGCTCAAAGTGATATAAATAACAGTAATGCAACATAAAATAATGTAAACACGGAATACAAGCAGATACTCAAGAAATGCAGAGAGAAATGCTAAGCCATTTTATTATTTTGAGTAATGGACAGAGTACAAGAGGTGATCAAAAAGATGGCACCTCGACTTGCACAAGACAAGTGAAGAGATACACCCAGAATGGTAAGGAAATGGCCTCTCTCTGAACTGCGTCCAAGCTGCCGGAGCACTGCTGTGCTGCTGCTACTGCGGGAATCAAATGCGGATTTGGGGCTGTTCCCCTCCTCAGAAAATGCTGAAACTTTGGAATTAGCCTCTGCTCAATAAACCTAGAAAAGCCCAGAAAGCTTTTCGGAAATCGCTGACCCCCAAAAATCACCCCCTTGAGGATCCACGCAATTCCTCAAGGCTCTGCGCTGCCACTGAATAGAACCCTCCAAAATTCTGCCCGAAATTCTGCCAAAAATCCTCCAATATGCAAGGGTTGATCCCCTGCTCAATCCCCTAGCTCAAATCCTCCACAAAACCCCACTCCAGAACTGCTACCCAAAAAGGCTACGTCATCCTCTCTCAAGACTGCGCAGGCATCAAGATGCTCAACTCCTCCTCAACTCCCAAAATCGATCCTCCTACAAAAGACCACTGAAAACTACCTTGCCCGAGTAGGCACTCGAAGTCCCCCGGGGCTAAAGGTGAGATCTCCAAACGGAGACACTCGATGCACTAAACAATGTTGCAGACAAGCTAAACAGCCAACGTGCTCTAAGTCAAAGTGACTAGCTCAAATGCACATAATCGAATGCCAAAATGAGGAGGCTCCTCTCTCCTTTATAGCATTGGCCTCTCTCAACCCTAAGGCCCACCTCCTCCAACGTAGCCCCTCTCTTGCCACATGCTCCTCTTCTTCTGCGCAGTCCCTCCAAGTGTCTGTGTGGGCCCCTCCTCTACGTGGTCCTTTGGCCCCCTTGGCTCCCCTTTTAAGTCACAACCTTGTGCTACTAGGGAGTGACTTTATTCTAAAAGTGAGTTATGTCTCCCTTTCCTCACCTTTTTATTTATAAGTAACTATAGAAGGAAAAATTGAGCAAAATCAAATATTCCAATTAGCCATGGCTAATTAGGAATAATACAGTCTCCCCCGGCAAAATGTTGCTTTTCCTCAAGCAACTGAAGTGATGGATGCTGCAAAATTTTCTCACTCTCCCAAGTGGCATCCTCATCCGGTAAATTCTTCCACCTCACTAAGAATTCCCGGACCGTCCTACTCCACAGCTGCCTCTCCCTGGTATCAATAATAGTCTCTGGCTGCAACACCAAATGCCACTCATCATCTGTGGGTGGTAGCTCATTTGTCACTATCACATCCTGCCCCAACGCCTTCTTCAGGCATGATACATGAAAAACGTTATGAGTCTTGCTGCCTTGGGGCAGCTCCAACTCATATGCAACCTGTCCAATCCTACATATCACCCTGTATGGCCCATAAAAGCAGGGCTTGAGCTTCTCAGCCCCCTTCTACTTCAGTGAAGACTGTCGGTATGGCTGTAATCGTAGGTAGACCAAGTCCCCTACCACAAACTGTCTCTCCACCCGACCCCTGTCAACATACAGCTTTTGCTGGTTCTGCGCCATAGCCATATTATCCTTTAGAGCTCAGAGAATGTCCTGACTCTCTTGGATCCAAATCTTGGCTCTTGGAGCCTTGCTAGCACCAAACATCACGTCAGCAAAGATAAAGGATGATATCCATACAAAGCATAGAATGGTGACATACCAATGGACATGTGATGCGTAGTGTTGTAGCAATACTCCCCCAGATGCAGCCACTTCAGCCATGCTCGCTGCTGCCCACTGACATAGTTATGCAAGTAGCCCTCCAGCCACTTGTTAACTATCTCTGTCTTCCCGTCCGTCTGTGGGTGATAACTAACACTCGGTGTCAACTCCGTCCCCACCAACCGGAAAAGCTCCCGCCAAAACCCACCCATGAAACGGTTGTCCCTATCACTAGTGATGGTCTTAGCAAGACCACGTAGCCTGAAGACCTCTCTAAAGAATAGCTCGGCCACCTGCGCTGCTGTGTAGTGTGCGGGTATGGCGAAAAAATGTGTGTATTTTGTCAGTCGATCAACAATGACAAAGATGCAATCCTTGCCCTGTACCATGGGCAACCCTGCGATGAAGTCCATCGAAATACACTCCCATTTCCCCTCCGGAATGGGAAGAGGTTGCAATAATCCTATACGATGGCTCATCTCCCCCTTGTTCCTCTGGCAAACATCGCACTCCTGGACATGCTGGAGTATGTCCTCCTTGAGGCCCTTCCATGAGAACCTCTCTCTAATGGCCCTGTAGGTTTTGGTAAACCCCTGATGGCCAGCCAATGGTGAATCATGTGATCCTGAAGTATCTTCTTCCTGAGCTGAGATCCCTAAGTCAAAAAGATCTGGTCCCTATAGTAGATGATCTCATCGACCACCCTGTACCTGTCATCAGCCACCTACCCATCCAAAACCTCACATGCAAATCTGTCCTTGGAGTACTCTACTAGGAATCGAGCCCTCTAGTCTGTGTCCAAGCTTATAAGAGACAACGTGGCTGGTCTACGTGAAAGGGCATCTGCTACCACGTTGTTCTTACCCTTGACATACTCAATGTCAAAGTCATACGCTTGGATCTTACTGATCCACTTCTGTTGCCTCTCCTGTAGCTGCTTCTGCTCTAAAAAGAACCTGAGGTTGTTGTGATCAGTCCTCACCCTAAACCTGTTACCCACTAAATACTGTCGGAACTTGGCCAATGCATGCATGATGGCCAACATCTCCTTGTCGTATACAGAATACAACCTCTCGTGTGGAAGGAGCTTCCGACTCTCAAAGGCTATAGGGTGACCTCCCTGCATCAACACTGCGCTGATCCCCTCTCCCGACGCATCACACTCCAAAACAAATGTCTACGTAAAATCTAGCAATGCAAGCATTGGGAAGCTGCTCATAACCTCCTTGAGCCTGTCAAAGGCTCGCTGCGCTATATCCGACCAACTGAATGCCCCCTTCCTCGTCAGATCTGTCAGGGGTGCAACAAGTTGTGAGAAACTCTTGATGAACTTCCTGTAGTAAGTACAAATGCCAATGAATCCTTGAAGTTTTGTCACGTTCCTCAGCTTGGCCAATCTCTGATGGCCCTAATCTTCTCCTCATGGACCCTCACTCCGTCCAACCCTATGATGTGTCCCAAGTACAACATCTTCATCAACCCAAACTCACACTTGGAGAGATTGGCATAGAACTGATGCTCCTCCAAGATGCGCAATACTGTCTCAATGTGCTGGAGATGCTCCTCCCAAGTCCTGCTGTAAATGAGGATGTCATCAAAGAACACCAACACAAACTTCCTTAAGTGACTATGGAAGATGTGATTCATGCAAGACTAGAATGTAGCTGGGGCGTTGGTTAGCCCAAAGGGCATCACCAAAAACTCAAAGTGCCTATAGTGACACCTAAAGGCAGTCTTGGGAATGTCCTGCTCCCTCACACAAATCTGATGGTATCCAGATCTCAAATCAATTTTTGAGAAGAACCGTGCTCCTCTCAACTCATCCATCAACTCATCGATCATGGGTATGGGGTACCTATTCTTCAGGGTCTTCTTGTTCAGGGCCCTGTAATCAATGCACATCCTCAATGTGTCATCCTTCTTATTCACCAACACCACGCAAGAAGCAAAGGGCTCGTGCTCGTCCGAATGTGCCCAAGAGCCAGCAACTCCCTAATGGCCTACTCAATCTCATCCCGATAGGCCTTGGGATGCCTATAGGGCGTAGTAATCACTGCTTGTATGCCCTACTCAAGCTCAATGGTGTGCTCAAACCCCTGGTCCAGTGGCTATCCCGGCGGAATCTCCCCAAACACTATGGCATACCGGTCAAGGATGGACTATATCTCAGGGTGCACCGTCTGCCCTGAAGTCCCTGTCTCGGATGCGCGTAGCTCCACTGCCCACTCTACGTCTCCCTTCTAGAACATTGCCTCCATTCGATGAGTCGAAACAGTCTGAGGCGGATATGTGCTGTCCCCGTATCTTCTCATGCCTCCCTATCTTCTCATCATCCCACTCCATCTCTAGGGCCTTCCAATCTGTTGTGACCTTCCCTAGAGTGATAAGCCACTGAACACCCAGTACCATGTTGGTGTCCAAAATATTAACCATGAAAAAATGGTCAGTCAGTGTATAGGTGCCCATCGTCACCGATAACTCTGGGACATAACGAGTACACATGATGGTCTGATCTCCTGGGACCAAAACTGAAAATCCATCGAAGCTCTCTGTCTGTATACCTTTCCTCTCGACCATCTATGCATTGATGAAGTTGTGGGTTGCCCCACTGTCAACCAAAACTGATACTCACTGGCCACGTATTGTCCCCTGTACGCGCAGCGTCAAATACTTGGGAACTCGCAATGCTGCAAGGGCCCCTCCTGTAGGTGCAAAAGTTGCACCACCTGCTGCTGCTGGTGGAGGTGGCAAAGGACCCTGCACAGCATGACTATCTCCTGCCTCCACATCCTCCTCCTCATCTTCTTCCCCGCTGCTCTTGGTGAAGACCTCAATAAAGTGTGCTTTGCCAACAGCACATCTATGTCATGGTGCCCATGGCTCCTGACAGGTAAAGCACAACCGCTTCTTCCTCAGCTCCCTCCTGGCATCATCATCGATTTGTGCACATCCTGGATTCACCTTTGGAGGCGGAATCCTCACTTCCTTCCCCTTAGGCTGGAAAGCCTGTCTCTGGGGGTAAGGTGTCCAGGTCCTGGGTAAGGCATCCTGTAAGTCTCGGGTTCTGCTAATAGCATCCTGGAGCGTGGCTAGTCTAGTGGATCTATCTAGACCCCGAAGTGGCTCTGCTAACCCCTCAACAAGCATGTAGATCCTTCGTGCCACGAATAGATCTGGCACCATCACTGAAACCCTCAAGAAGTCTGCAATGTAGGTCTTAGGGCTCCCAGTCTGTTTGAGCCTCGTCAGCTCAACAAAATGTTGTTCCAGATCCCTCCAAGCAAGCCTCTCCATCAATCTCCTAGTGAACTCGGCATATGTCGTCACTGTGGAGTGTCCGAGTGTAACCATCCCATGGAACCACTAGCCCTAGGCCTCACCATCCAAACATAATGTCGCCACCTTGATGGCCTCTGTCTCTGACATCTGGTTAAGCTGGAAATAGATGTCCAGCTTCTCCACCCAAGACCTTGTCGAACTGTTTGATGAACCATCACACGTAGGCAAGTGGAATCTACTAGTTGTGCAGTGGATGTCTCCATCATGATAATGTCAATATCCTCTGTGATGGTCGCGGGGTCTGCTATCTCGCTGGAGCTTAACAAAGTCTCTGAATGAGAGAGCATCCCTAAACTTTTTCCCATAGGCCTGGTACTCTGCAAAATAATCACCCATATGACGGGGCTCTGCCTCCTGCTGGGCTCCGACCCCTGTGTCTGCTCCTAGTAAAGTGGGCATGGTAGAGCGTGTAAGGGCATGTGAGGCCATCTACTGAGTAGTACCACGCTAAGTGGCACCCTTCTTTGGAAAATGGTGGGATGTACCCGATCCCTCACCAACCTGGAAAACCTGTGGGTTCTCACGTTGTCTAGCCTCTACTGCCATGAATCTTTGCCCCATCACCTCGATCTGCCTCAACAGATCTTGCACTGATTTGAGGAGCATGTCTGCAAATCTCTTCCTGTCCTCATCTGCCATTGGCTCCTCCTGCTCTGCGTCCACCACAGGCTCCTCTTGTTCTCTGTTCACCACAGGCTCCTCCTATTCTGTGTCCACCACCTGAACACAGTCTCCCTCAAAATAGGTGTTCTCCAACCTACACTCAATATCTTTGTATTTCCTACCTCTGTAACAGGTGTAGGGCTTCTCCCTCGGTGTCATAAACTACTAGCTCCACAGGCTAAGCCAAATCTATGCTCTGATACCACTGTAATATCCCGTTTCAGGGATATTCCCCAAACCCCAGTAAACTCCAACCAAATAACACACAAGTGATGCAGTAGCCAGGAAGCACAAAGTGATAAAAATAATAGTAATGCAACATAAAATAATGTAAACACGGAATACAAGTAGATGCTTAAGAAATGTAGAGAGAAATGCTAAGCCATTTTATTATTTTGAGTAATGGACAAAGTACAAAAGGTGATCAGAAAGATGGCACCTCGACTTCCACAAGGCAAGTGAAGAGATACACCCAAAATGGTAAAGAAATGGCCTCTCTCTAAATTGCGTCCAAGCTGCCGGAGAACTACTATGTTGCTGCTACTGCGGGAATCAAATGCAGATTTGGGGTTGTTCCCCTCCTCAAAAAATGTTGAAACTTTGGAATCGGCCTCTGCTCAATAAACCCAGAAAAGCCCAGAAAGCTTTTCAGAAATGGCTAACCCCCGAAAATCACCCCCTTGAGGATCCATGCAATTCCTCAAGGCTCTACTCTGCCACTGAATAGAACCCCCCAAAATTCTACCCGAAACTCTGCCAACAATCCTCCAATATGCAAGGGTTGATCCCCTCCTCAATCTCCTAGCTCAAATCCTCCACAAAACCCCACTCTAGAACTGCTACCCAAAAAGACTGCATCATCCTCTCTCAAGACTGCGCAGGCATCAAAATGCTCAGCTCCTCCTCAACTCCAAAAATCGATCCTCCTGCAAAACACTGTTGAAAACTACCTTGCCCCCGAGTAGGCACTCGAAGTCCCCGGGGGCTAAAGGTGAGATCTTCGGATGGAGACACTCAATGCCCTAAACAGTGTTGTAAACAGGCTAAACAGCCAGCATGCTCTAAGTTGAAGTGACTAGCTCAAATGCAATAACCAAATGCCAAAATGAGGAGGCTCCTCTCTCCTTTATAGCATTGGCCTCTCTCAACCCTAAGGCCCACCTCCTCCAACGTAGCCCCTCTTGCCACGTGCTCCTCTTGATCTGTGCAGTCCCTCCAAGTGTCTGCGTGGGCCCCTCCTCTACGTGCTCCTTTGGTCCCCTTGGCTCCCCTTTTAAGTCACAACATTGTGCTACTAGGGAGTGACTTTATTCTAAAAGTGAGTTATGTCCCTCTTTCCTCACCTTTTTATTTATAAATAACTATAGAAGGCAAAAATGAGCAAAATCGAATATTCCAATTAGCCATGGGTAATTAGGAATATTACATCCCTAGATCCGATAGCCATATCGGCTGCGGCATAGTCCTGACAATTGTTGGCACTAACCCATATCGTGTCTCAGTCACTAGACGCAATCAGTATATGGACTGCATACATCACGAATCAATTTGGTGTGTGCAAGACTGCCCTACGCCTGCCATACCACATTGTGAGATCTACGATCCTGCCTCCCATAGGCATTGCCCAATATTACCCGGAGTCTAAACATCCACCTGCAAGAAGGGTACAACAACCGTTGTATATGCTTGTAAGACATCTCGGAATGTCTCACCCAAAAGGTGTCATGCATCACCCTAAGTGTGGGCTCAAGGGTGGAGCACATGCTACCTCTGTGGAAGATCGGACCATCCCCAAGCTTGCACCTGCCAACTCGCACCCTGACCATATGCCACAGCTGGAAAGCCTCTCTCCTGATGCCCTTAGTCCCGTCCAATTGTCTCAGATGAACCTCTCAGGTCTTGTTGCTCATGATGAGAGCATCAAGTGACAATACCCAAGTACCCTATATCAGTGTGCAACGCTAGAGAGTGATAAATGTGTGGTTTGCAATGGGTATATCCAAGAACTCATATGGAAGCTCACCGTCAGCCCTGTGACCAGCGCACTCTCCAAACCTGGGAGTACCAATCCCAATGGTATGTCGGTTTCCCCCCTCAGGAGATCTCTTTGGAGGCAATGCTCCAACAATTTGTTGTGCATCATCATACTTTGTTGTACAAAAACATGTACTCTACACTCCTCTGCATAACACTGAACTTTATGGCACAACTTTGTGCACCACTGGATACTAACACTCATTGTCTTACCACCCTATACCATTTGGCATCCCACATGTGCCAATGCATCCACCAGTCTTCTAGTAAACCCTCCATGATATGAGATACATCGCCTCATCTACCCTGACAAACCTGAGCGGCCTAACTTTTCACATGCTAATGGGAATGAGACTATTGTCCCTATCCTTAGTAGCGTTTGTGACCAATACCAACAAGAGAGCACTATCTCCATACAATTCCCTGTTTGGTGGCCTACCGATGCCACCTCCTCCTACAAGCTCCTACACAAATAGGCTAATCCCCATATGACCCCACACATAGTCAATATACCAAGACAACTCATGAAATATGCCTGCTCCTTTGTCAAACCATCTTGTCACTAGTGTTGTCTAAGGCTTTGACAGGATTCTGAAAGTGCATGTGTGCCCAACCACCGGATCCATCACGCAGCTAAAGCCTAATACCATCATCGACATGCTCTTTAATGTGATGGGGAATCTCACCTGGATCCAAACAACAGTATGGCCCTCAAAACCCTCTAGTAATCCACGGCCTCTTCTGAACTATGGCCATGGATGTATCTAATCACCTAGTCTGCTCCATGAGGTACCAGCTCAATACCTCCTGCCATCCAATCCCAAAGGAGGTATTGAATGTACAATTTCCCGTGTACGGAACAAGCCCTTCATGCTGACATTGTGCCATACTCAACTCAAGTCGCTGCCCCTACTAACCCGGTCATCCCCTATGATCTATCTAGACAACTTTGCCTCTATCAATCTAATGCATAGGGGTGAGCTAAAAATGTTAAAATCCTTGTCAGCGTGCCTTTGAAGTGAATTGTGTTAAAGTCCCATAATGTGCTCTCTGCTCTATCCCTGATCAATGGTTAGCCCCAAAGATGGTTGCTCATCCTCCTCCATCTTGGGCTCAACTAGAGCCTCAGTTTGCTCCTCCATAGACAACCCATCATGCAAAACATCCTCGTCGGTCAACTGTAGGTGGTTGTCGTCTTGAAACTCAGTCATGGACCTAGCTGCCTCAGTGTCAATTAGCATCTCGTCAATGGATGGTCCTATGGGTGTGTGCTCCACTCTCTTTGCCAATGTCTGAGCCTGTGCCATCAATGTGCTCTCTAACAGTGGTGACTCTGGAGTCGCACTAGGCTGATCAATGTCCTCCTCGCAACCACCCGTGTCATTTGCCTCCTGCTCAACCTCCTCAGGCTTGATGTCAGTGTACCTACACGATAGGCCCCACAGTTAGAAGCAAAAGTCTCCTCCTCATCTCGTCGTAAAGTTGTCCTTTCCACTCCCTCTGAGGGGCTCTGGTGTCCTCCTGGTCAAATCTCTCTATGAGCCTCCATGTGAACTCCCTATAGGATGTGATGCTTGCATGACCCAAGGGGATCAGTCCATAGTACCACCACTCAATGGCATCTCCATCCAAATGCAACATAGCATACCTAATCGCATCCACCTCTCTCATCGGTTTTAGCTGGATGTATGTGTCCAATTCCTGCACACATTTTCTAACAGAACTCCTAGCTGAACCATAAAAGTGAGTGAGGGTTATTTTTCCTAAGTTACCAGGATTCAAATACGGATCCAAATCCAGATTCGCTAGTTTTTTGAAGATCTAGGATCCAGATATGGCAAGAATACATCAAGTACAAAAAATATAATAATATTTTTTAAAATTTAAAAAACACTTTTAGAGTTCAAAATAAAATCCATTTATAAATCACAACATTTAGAACTAAAACCATTAGATATATTATAAATATTAAGACTAAAACACTAAAATGATGCATCCTCCCTCATACAAAAAGGATAATACCATAAATGATAATATTAAGTACAAAAATTACCATTTCATCCATAATCACTCTACTAATATCATAATGTGTAGTAGGCTTAACTACATATCCTCAAATGGATCTACATTCTCTTCTACATATTGCAACTCTGCATCATGAATAGATGATGGGGGTCCTGGAATGTATGAAGTTGCATTAGTAGGTTGGACTAGTGGTGGAACAATATCCTCAAGTAGGTTGAGGTGAGTCATGGCATTCAGTGTCAGATTCCAGTCAGGGATCTCAGGCTCCACATCTCACATCTTGCTCGAACCTTGTTTATACCCTAGTTCAACATGTGATAGAAGATGAAGGTTGGAATGAACATACACAAGATCCTCAGCCTTTGTCGCTGCCAACCTATTTCGCTTCACTAAATGGATGAAGCCATATATACTCCAATTCCTCTCAGTTGATGAGGAACTAGCAACCTGTGATAACAACGTGGTGGCTAGAGTCGATAGATGAATGTTATCCCCACCACGGAAGCCCAACCAAGTAATAGGATCAAGATGCCCTCAATCATCCATAGCTACTAGATCTAAAAAGGTACCAGTAGATTGTACAAATCCACCAAATTCTTGATGTACTTCCATTGCAACTCCCACATCTCTATAAATTTTGCTCAAAGTTGTCTTGTATCCTTGTACCACTTCAAAATCATTGTTTGGTGATGTTCTACTAGGTAAAGACAAAATTTTGGAATGATAATATTTGGGGTGCAGTGCATAGGCCAAAACATGTAATGGTGTGGTCATTTTGTTCTACCTTTCTGTCACTATGTCCTCCACTTCATAATAAAATGTTTCAAAAAGGGTCATTTTCACTAGCCTTGATAATTTCTCTTATTCGCTCCAGCATATTATCAATGTTTTCATAAACTTCCCCCAAGCAAGGTGTACCTGTGTCAAATGTCCTAATCAAGGTCAAAATTGGTTTAGTAAATTGCAAGAGGTATTGGACCTTGTCCCACCATGCATTATCAAAAACGATGGACTTGATTTTTGCCCTCTATCAGAAGTGGAAGTCCTCCATGATTCCCAAAGAGGGTCAATAGCTATTTCTTGTAATGTTTGTCTCACATCCACAAGTGTCTTTATGACAAGAGTGTGGGAGGCAAAACGAGTTTCAGCAACCTACAAGTTTCAAAAAGTCAAATCTCAAATGTTAAATCAAATATAAATTTGTAATTAAAATTCAGAGTTTTCAATACAAATAATATTGATTGAAAAAAAAAGTACCTTTAGTACCTCCAACTTTGCAAAACCTCAATATATGGTCTAGGACATTGAAAGATTGGCTATGAACATTTGGATTTCTTTTGCTTCTACATATATTTCATTAATCTTGATTGAAAAAAAAATACCTTTAGTACCTCCAACTTTGCAAAACCTCAATATATGGTCTAGGACATTGAATGATTGGCTATGAACATTTGGATTTCTTTTGCTTCTACATATATTTCATTAATCCATTCAATCTCACCAATCTTGGCAAGCATAAGGTTCAATGAATGTACTACACATGGATTCCAAAAGATGTGATCATATCGACCCCCCACAATCAAACCTGCAACTTTACAAACTTGTGCGTTGTTCATAATGACTTGGACAACATTATGTGGCCCCACACTTTCTATTACATCAATAGGAATTGTGGATATGAAAGACGCATCTTTCTCTATTCCACTGCAATCAACAACCTTCAAAAACATTGTCCCTTCGAAGCATACTGCAACAACATCAATTAATGGGTGGTTTCTTTGGTCTCTCCATCCATCAGAAATGATAGACACCATTGTTTCTACCCATGTACCCCGTATTGTATGTAGTTGTTGATTTGGGGTAGCATCGGATGTGCTCTAGCCACGAAATTTGGTGGAGATGCTAAGGCACATGAGAGCTCCAATACCCAGAAAGGGTTTGGGCAGATTCTAAACAGTTTGGGAAATATTAAAATAATTAATATTTTTAATGGAGTCCTTACATTTAAACGTTAGGGAAATTAAAATATTAATGTGAATTAATATAAAACTGTGTTAGAATGGTCCAAAATTCATGGATCAAGCCAAATCTAATCTTAGTCATTGATTAGGGAATTAATCTCGGTTGTTGATCTATCAACGAGAAAAGTATAAGAAAAGGCTTGAGGGTCACTTGGAGAACACACCAAGAGATCAAGATTTCGACTTTTTGCGGCTAGGTTTGCTGAGAAAGTTGAGAGAGTGATCTGGAGTTGCAGCTGAGGGGCAGTGAATATAGAAGCAGAGAGGCAGAGATAGTGCCGAGAGGATCAGCGCAACAGTCGAGCAAGCTGATGAAAAGGGAAGAATCTGGAACTGCCGGGAAAGCTGACATAGAGGACAAAAGTCGGAACTGCCGGGAAAGCTGACGTAGAGGACAAAAGTCGGAACTGCCGGGAATAGTCGAAACTGCTGGGAACTGCCAGAACTACCGGGAAAGCTGACGCAGAGAGCAGAAGCCGGAACTGTCAGAACTGTCGGGAAAGCTGACGCAGAGGGCAGAAGCCGGAACTGTCGAGAACTGCCGGGAAAGCTGACGCAAAGGGCAGAAGACGCTGACACACAGTGCCTAGAGGCTGACGCTGGGGTTTTTCGTGGGGCAAATTGGCGCTGAGGCGCTGCCGAAGTGTTTATCCGGGGTTTCAGCCGAAGCATCTACCTCTGAAGGAGAGGTACTACTGCCGAGATTTTTTTCTGTTGGGTGAGCCAGATTTGGCACCCAGATTGTATTCTAAAACTACTTAATAAATCAAACCCTCAGATAGCTGCACCGGTTTTCCCGCATTGGGTTTTTCAAGGGACATTAGTCCAAAAATAACGGTGTCATTTGTGTGCTTGTTTCTGTTTCCTTCAGTTGATGATCTGTAACATGTTGAGCATGTACTTGTGTTTATTTTCAGTATTTACATGGTAAATAACTTGTTAATTAATCAGAACAAGTAGGAAGGAATAAATCAGAAAGTACATGGAGGGTTTCTAACTAGACTTAGAAACTTCAACATGGTATCGGAGCGTAGTTGCAAATCACAGGAGAACTGAGGACATCAGCCGAGCAGAGCAACAGCAGAAAACAGCTGTCCCAAGTGACAGAAGTTGTTTTGAGCAGCGAAACAGCAAGGAAGGGGTGACGCAAGCCCGAGTGACAAAAGTTGTTCCTAGCAGCAAAACAGTAAAGAAGGGGTGACGCAATGCCTGCATCATCAAGTTCGAGCCAAGAAGAGGTTGCACAGAAGCTGAGGGAGGCAAAGACAAGCTCAAGCAAAGCCACATAGAGGCCAGGAGGGCTGACGCAGTTGGCTTAGGGAGCTCATTTGTTGGTGCTAGGACTGCGGAGATCCTAGGAGCTCTCACCTTCAGGTTGCTGGGGTTTAGGAGGCTGTGGATAAGTTGCAAAGTGGAGCTAGTGGGGTACTATTGTCAAAAGAGTACCTAACAGGGCAAGGCCAAGGAGGAGGGAATTGCTACCGAGGGTTTCTAGCCGAGAAATCCGGATCAGTGGTGCGGTTGCACAGACAATCAGAGTAGGGGGCATCTCGACATCGTCAGAAGGATTTCCAAGAGGGAAATCGAGGCTCAGAGGGAGTCACATCGAGAACTTCCAAGAGGGAAGTAAAAGAGCAGCAGAATGGCACTACACGAAGTAAGAGACCAGGCTAGACTGGAGGGAGCCTCAAACTTCGTAGTTTGGAAGGCCAGAATCTTATTCGTACTTGACAGAAATCGTGTCAAGCACTTCGCCTTGAAGACGGTAGCAGTCCCAATTGACCTAGTTGACAATGACAGGTATGAGGAAGCAATGGCGAGGGCTAAGAGTATCATTCTTGACGAGGTCAAAGATCATACAATACCACATATTGCCAAGAAGAATACGACACGGGAGACATGGAAGGCCCTGACCAAGTCGTATCAACATACTTCCGTGCAGAGGAAGATGCTCCTAGAAAATCAGTTGCGGTCAAACCAAATGTAGAAGGGAGAATAGATCGACACCTTCCTTGGTCGACTGAAGGAGATTCGAGATCAGCTGACTTCCATAAGCGCCACACCAAATCCAAAGTTGATGGTGAGCACAGCCCTGAATGCAGTCTCAAAAGACTAGAAGGTGTTTGTCCAGAGCATACTGGGCAAGGCGACCCTTCTAGATTGGGAGGAAAGGTGGGTGGCTCTTTGCCAAGAAGAGATCAGGAGGGTGACCAAGACGGGAAGCAGCAGCAAGGGGATCAGAATCAAGGAGGAAGTGGATGTTGCCGTAGCATCTGAAGGTAAGCAAAAAAAGTGGAAGAAGAAGGACCTCTCCAAGGTCAAATGCTTCCACTGTGGGGAGCTGGGTCATTATGCGACCCAGTGTCTGAGGAAGAAGAGCAAGGGAGAGGCTTCTGAGACCAAGGCAACGCCAGCAAGGGCAACGAAGGAAGTGGAGATAGACGATATCTGTGCCATGAGCGCACACACACCACTTGAGCTGTAGTCAGGAGGACTACAGAAGATGAGGGGCAGGATCCTCGAGGTACCCAACCTCTTGGATTATACTTGGTTACGAGAGCCCCGAAGAGGAGTAGCAGGACTGGCAGATGTCAGTAGAGACGGATGAGGATGGAATGGCAGAGAGAGCTACAGTGCAGGATTCCCAAGACAGCGCGAGGCTAGTAGGCTGCAACAATGCGAGAGGCACGGGAGTGTTGCACCAGTGCAGGATGGCAAAAGAGGTGTGCAACGATGCGAGATGCATGGAGTTGTTGTAGCAGCACAGAGGTCAAAGAGGGAGCACTTGTCAGCGACAAAGGGAGCCTCAGCATCGGGAGTGTCTCTAGCCTGACAGAGATGTCAGAGTTCGGAGATCAGTTACTTACTTCTTAGTAACTGAGTTGCAGTGCAGCAGTTAGGAGTGGCGGTGCTATGGGCAGCACGATGCACCATGATGAGAGGGGATGCAGTGCAGAGGCAACAATGGCAGTGGTAGGGCCATGGGCAGCAGCACGGATGCAGAGGGAGTTGTCGTACAAATGTAGCAGTAGCAGTGGCAGTGGCAGAGCCATGGGTGGCAATACGGGATGCAGTAGTACAGATGATGGGCAGCAAGCCTAACATCAGGGACCGATGCCGGATGATCAGAGTAATACTCAGTGAGGAGTATTACTAGAGCACAGTCTTCACTAAGAGGGAGTGTTGATTTGGGGTAGCATCGGATGTGCTTTAGCCATGAAATTTGGTGGAGAGGCTAAGGCACATGAGATATCCAATACCCAGAAAGGGTTTGGGCAGATTCTAAACAGTTTGGGAGATATTAAAATAATTAATATTTTTAATGGAGTCCTTAACTCTAAACTTAAGGAAATTAAAATATTAATGTGAATTAATATAAAACTGTGTTAGAATGGTCCAAAAGTCATGGATGAAGCCAGATCTAATCTTAATTGTTAATTAGGGACTTAATTTCGATCATTGATCTGTCAACGAGAAAAGTATAAGAGGAGGCTTGAGGATCACTTGGAGAACACACCAAGAGATCAAGATTTCGACTTTCTGGGGCTAGGTTTGCTGAGAAATTTGAGAGAGTGATCTGGAGTTGCAGCTAAGGGGCAATGAATACAAAAGCAGAGGCAGAGATAGTGTCGGGAGAATCAGAACAGCAGCCAAGAAAGTTGACGCAGTGGGCAGAAGTCAAAACTGTCGGGAACAGTCGGAACTGTTGGGAACTACCGAAATGTCGGGAAAGCTGATGCAGAGGCCAAAATCTGGAACTGTCGGGAACAACTGAAACTGCCGGGAACTGCCGAAACTGCTGGAACTGCCGAGAAATCTGACGTAAAGGGCAGAAGCCAGAATTGACGGGAACTGCCGGAACTACCGGGAAAGCTGACGCAGAGGGCAAAAGTCAAAACTACTGGGAACAACCGGAATTGCCGGGAACTGCTGGGAAAGCTAATGTGGACGGCAAAAGAGGCTGACACAGTCCCTAGAGGTTGACTCTGGGGTTTTTCATTGGGCAAATTGGAGCTGAGGTGCTACCGGAGTGTTTATCCGAGGTTTCAGCCGAAGCATCTGTCTATGAAGGAGAGGTACTACTGCCAACATTTTTCTCTATTGGGTGAGCCGGATTTGGCACCCAGATTGTATTCTGAAACTGCTTAATAAATCAAACCCTCAGATAGTTGCACTGGTTTTCCTGCATTGGGATTTTTCGGGGACATTAGTCCAAAAATAACAGTGTCATTTGTGTGTTTGTTTTTGTTTCCTTCAGTTGATGACTTGTAATGTGTTGAGCATGTACTTGTGTTTATTTTTTGTATTTACATGGTAAATAACTTGCTAATTAATCAGAACAAGTAGGAAGGAATAAATCAGAAAGTACATGGAGGGTTTCTAACTAGACTAAGAAACTTCAACAGTTGTCTATCCATAGATTGTCTCTCTAATGCCAACAAAGTAGTGCAGACCTTTTCATATCCAGGGCTTTTGTACCCTTTTGGCGCTTCATTAACTACCTTAATCATTTGTTGCCAATAAGGGGAACGCACCAAATTGAATGCTAGTCCATTTGCATAGGTGCAACGAGCTACATGTTCATCAGCTATGTCTCTACCTTGATTATTGAAAGTTGTTTCAAGAAGTTGTTTCGAGAAGGCCTAGAGTGGGTCTTTTATTAGTTGTGGCAGTAGGCCTAGATGGCAATGGAGGCCTAGTTGTAGAGCTTTGCACAGGGTGTTTTCCATTACCAAGCTTCCTAATAGAATTTCACTTTTCCAAGACTCGAACCTTGGACAAGTTTGCCATTTGCATTTTTTGGCCTCGTGCATACTTGCACCCCTATGTTAGTTTGACCAGTCAGATGAGCCTTCTCTCTAGTATATGAGCCATTTTTGATATCTTGGCATTCATTGCACTTCCATTTATATGAACCACCTTCGGGATTTTTTCCAATAATCTCCACATACTACCATAGAGGAGATTTTCGGTTTGTTTTGATGATTTCCCCTTCACTCTACTATGATGGTCCCATAATGATAATGGTCTATAGGTCACTGAATATAAAATTCAAATTATAAGATATTATCAATACACAATTAAAATACATAAAATTTTAAAAATTAAAATACATTAAAATTTCACAAATAATTTTCTAACAGTTCTGAACCATTACTTTTCTAACAGTTTTGAGTTGGTAACAGTACTAGATGGCAGTGTTAAAATGATGAGAATTAATAACAGGTTATAAATTATAATATGAAATTTGCCATTAAATGGGGACTCTAATGTTGTTGATTAATTTTAATTACAGATTTAATTGAAGATGGGGACAATTTTGATTTTAATTTTAAATGGGGACTCTAAGATTGTGTGATTTTTTTAATTTTACCTATAGGTTGTAACAACTATGAGTCGTGCTCCTTCTGTGCGGTTGTTGCTTTGGCACTTGTTGGGTGTCGAGTAGACAACCATGAGCCCACAATCATTGTCAGAAACAGGGTGCCCACCCAACAACCTTGTGCCCACTGTCGGTTGTTGCTTTGTCACATGTTGGGTGTCGAGTCCCACAATCATTCTCCGAAGCACCCACCCGCCAACCTTCTGCCCACTGCGAACAAAGTTATAAACTTGTGGAATTGTGGAATGTTCCTTGCGGCTTGCTTTGTCGTTGTCTGAAGCAGGGGGGATGAATAATCCAAGAAGACTCAAGATTTCCTCGTGTTCCTCGTGTTGTTCTGCGTTGTATGAATAAGAGTGCACTACCGACAAAGAACAGGGACCACACTTTAACCAAATGTCAAAAACCTAAAAGGGAAAAATCGGATTTGCTTTTCATTTTCGCGGGATCCAGCTACCTAACTCAGGATCCATTTCCTCAAACTAGGATCTGTTTCCTTAAAATTTAGATCCGCCACCTTGTCTTATTTTCCAAGTATCTAGATCGATCTGAATCAAATCCGTGGATCCTAGCCCTCATTATGTCGAATCCGGAAACTTAGAATTTTTCCCATCGTCCTCTGTGTTCCCTGCTTTCGTTGATCTCTCATAACTCACGTGAATGGCTTCACCCCTCTAACATGCTTACCTCTAGAGTCTTTTTCATAGGAATGAAGATGCCTCAGGTTTCTCCCCTTAATGCTACTCAATTGGGCCCATAATTATTTTGGTTTCTCATTGTTTCTATTCATTTCCTCCATGATCCTCTATGTACTCCATCTTTCTTGCGTCACAGGAATGTCCATAGTTTCACCATTCACTATGCATTCATGCCTACACTGCCATGATCTTGCTAGCTCCCCCACAATTGGCCAAGATCATGCTCTGATACCATTGCAATGTCCCTTATCAGAATACCTGAGGAAACCCACAAATTTTCTTTGTTTATTCATGTGGGTTTGTTGTGGTATTTTAATAAACATTTTGGTTGCAAAGTGCTATAGGTAATTTTCTGAAGTTTATGTCCAAATTAACATGTATAGTGAACAACATATATCCAATGGAAGCTTCAAAATATATTGGCTGATTTATAAGGTACCCAAAAATATACATAAGGCTGATTTAAAGCAGTATATCAACAAATTTAAATAAGGACAGCCATTCATTAGCTTAGTACATAAACATACAGTGAGTAATGAGAGCGGAGGAACGTGGTGGAATGTGCATCTCAAAAGATAACAGATTTCACAATATTTTGAGAGACATTTCGTAAGCAAAATCTGATCTTTGTTTATGAGCAAAATTCAGAATTACAATGGCATGGAGTTCAACACCTAGTACATACAGGGAACAATTCCATGTCATGTCCTTTCCTAAATTATTTTGGACCAGTATTAATTTCTACATTTTGGGGCCAATTTTTGAGGTGATGGGGACCCATTCGATTTTATTAGGAGGCTAAACTTAGTAGAAGTTATTTCGATGTGGTTAAGTATATGTGGGGGCCACCCATACTAGGGGAATCCGTGGAGGGGAAATTGATGGTTAGGTGAGGGACCCACGATGGAGGGAAAATGGAGGGAAAAGTGCTCATGAAATCTATATAAGGAAGGAAGCTCTCCTCATTTGCATATCTTATCTTTTGACATATTGAACTCAATCTTAGTTAGCTTGGGTTACTGTGTTGTTTAGCACAAGAGTGTCTTTGAGCGGAGATTTCAACCCTTGCTTTGGTTGACTTAGAGTGTCATCCCTAGAAGGGAGTTCTTCTTCATCTTAGTTCGTAGCAGTAGCAGGGAAACGAGTTACAGCAGTTGTAAGTCGAGTACCAGCAACAGGGGAGCAACTATAATGCAGGGATTGCGCAGTCACAGTGTGAGGCACGCCAGGAAGTTGGGGAGACAGGAGCATCCTTCATCATTTTCAGGAGTATAGAGGGCAGCTACAGATGAGGGTCATCCTACACGCAACTCTTATTTCATCACAGGAAAGACTGCATCATCTACTCCATCACTGCACAATCATTGGAGTGAGACTCTTTCGGGCAGCACCATCCGAGGGAGTTTGGAGCTGGGAGGCTGGGAGATCATCTGGAGGGCCATTTGAGGAGGATTGTTGGAGTTGGGAGAGCATAGATTGACAGGATCAGTCACAGCGACAGAATTCGAAATTGGAGGAGGGCCAAGCTGTGAAGGGTCAATTTTTGAAAGTTGGAACCAAGGGAAACCCTTTCTGGATTTTTCTGGGTTTTGAGCAAGGATCAAACTCCTAAATTTAAAGAAATTTCTGGGCAGATCTAAGGGGTCAAGCAGGGGTCCCAACTCAACCAACAGCTAGAGGAGCTAAGGGGAATTTGGGCCAAAATTCCGAGGTCAACATTTGGCCAATTCCTTTGTGGGTTATTCTGGGTATTTGGTGGAGAGGTCGAGGTTAATTTCCCGTAATTTTCTAAGCACCGGGGCTGGGGTTTCCGACAACATCTTTGCAGCAGATAGCACAGTTTCACGAGGGCAACGCAGGGCGTCATTGCAGCAGTTATTTGTGCCATCTAGGCTTGACATATTACCACCTGGACTTGATCACGCTTGCCATTGAGGCAAGCCCAGGTGCACCACTTCCACATTATTGTCCTTTTCTCCCATATTATAATAAAATGGCTTAGTTATTGGTTATTCCTAGACTTCTTATGGGTGTCCACTAAATGTTTCAATTTTATGGTGTTTTTTTATTGTTTGCTTTGCGTAGCATTATTTTTCCTAGTTTGGAACATTACAATGGTATCATAGCATGATCCTAGTCTAGCTGTGGGAAACTAGCCAGAAGATCATGGAAGCTTTGGGTATGAGGGCACAGTGACAGGTGAAACCGAAGACAAATCTATGGCTCAAAGTTAATCCAGTGTACAGAAATTCTGGGGTAGAGTTCAATGGGACGATAAGAAGTTGGCTCAGTTGAGGAGGGTGACAAACCAAACCCATCCTTACTCTTACAACAGAGGTGTTAGAGGTGAGAAGGCCATGGGGGTGCAACCATCTACATCATGTGGGGGAAGTCGACCAGATCAAGGCACCAGATCCCCTGAAAAAAGAAGCAGGCAAGACAGAGACAGTTAGAGGGTTAGACCAGGGGGCGCTTTTGTTGGTGGAGACCTGGCTTTAGATATCAAGAGCCTGAGGAGAAGGTTGAGCAGGGTGCTGAAAGCCCACAGGATGGTGAGGAGCACATCAATATACCTGGTGTGGCACAGGAGTCACCTTTAATAGAGACCTCTTTCATAACCCCAGTTGACAACTTGGTGGGGAGGATAGAGCCTACCCACATAGAGCCATCTGCTGAGGGGGTGCCACCTATCAACGAGATGCCAACAGTTAATGAGGTACCCGATGCTATGACTTAGTTTCTAGAAGATGGCTACCCACAACAGGTTGATGAGGTGCCTGGAGGCATACTTATCATTGAGGAGGTACCAGAAGAGATTGAGGGGTCCAGAGCGGTGACCAAGTTTACATGGGATAGCCGTCCTCCACAGTTTCATCAGTACCGAGCTAGCCTTTTAGCGTTGAGAAAGAAGGCCACGACAGTACAAGAGGCCATTCTGCAGCAGAACGAGGAGTTGGAGGTTATGAGAGCAGTTTGTGTCGCATCCACAGCAAAATTGACTCATGTTGGGGAGTAGTTGGATTCCCTACTGGTGCAGCTAGAGTGCACGTTGGAGCGTGAGAGCAGCTCTCTTTGGGCATACATAGACGAGGTTAGCAGCACTGTTAGGTTACCTTTGCCCTTGGGATAGAGTGGGAGAGAGATAACTAGTCAGATTTCATGTGTTGACCAGGATAGCGAGATGGCACGGCTTGAGTCGCACAGGGTGCAGCATTTGCATGCTGGGGTTGTTCTATGTGTTAGAGTTCATGCATTTAGTCCCTCTCTTGGGGTTGGATGGTGAGAGATTCTGAGTTGGTAGTCGGTGGAGTGGGCTATGGAGATGGCAGTGGACCCAGGTAGAGCTCAGCAGGAGCTTCCAGGCATTGGTGATATCGGCAGTGCAGACTGGCATTGGGTTCCGGGTGGGACTACCAATCATTTCCGAGATATGTCAGTTGACTACAATCGGGATGGTGCAGTTGACCTACCAGTTGAATGTGCACATTCAACAGGGGAGTCTCGATCAGCACCAATGGTTGACCAGTTTATGGACAAACTCTTTTGGTTTTTTTGGTATGGCAATTGTGCACAGGATCACTGGGTGATCAGCATACTCTGGCACGAGTTTGTCGGAGGAGGTGGCATTGGCAGGCCACCAGACGGTGCCTTGTATGGAGCTGGGGACTCTTCACTTTTGTATGGGCCACAGATGACGCAGAGGAGTGGAGCAGCGGCGGCATCACTGCTGACACACAGGGAGAGTCACTTCTTGCATCCCTTAGGGGGGATCTGGAGAGAAGATTCATTCATCGGCAGGGATAGTGATGCGACGGTGGAGGTGATGATATTGATCAGGTGTGGCCTGACATGTAGAAACATAGCTCTAGGTCATCACATCCAGGCATGTGTGGGAGCATCTAGCGTTGAGCAGTGGTCTACAGGTGGGCATGAAGATGCATGGTGGTGTGTTGTAGTGTGTTGGATTGCGTTGTGGAGTGGGAGGGCCTCAGATCGCATTGAGTACATGTGGGGAGTGACATAGGTGGGGAGCAGGACAGTACAAAACGGCATAGTTGTAGTCGAGGGTATCCAGTAGTGTACAGGGGTAGGTCGCGGTGTACAGTGGCATGTCCAAGAGTACTAGTATGATCAGTGGTATGAAAGGTCGTATGGTGTTGCACAGTGAGGTCTTGGAGTGTTGCCTCCAAGGACACCCATGGACGGAGACATCAGGCATACCTCTAAGTGTAGTTCACCCAGGATCGATGGGGACACAGATGAGCGATACTTGATGGTATCCGCAGGGACTCACACGCCTAACCCTCTTCTCCATCACTTACAAGAACGGGCAATCTGGTTGTTGTCCTTTGACACTCTAGGCATGAGCGGCATGGCACAGGGAGCTCACCCAAGATATTTGGATGACACTTGGTGTGAAAGAGGAGAGGCTTCTCAGCGGGGGCATTGGGTCGATGCACAAGTTGACAACGACAAGTTGAGGGATGAGGTGATCACTGACAGGGATGGCATATCGTTCATCACTGATCCTATGCCTGGGGAGCTGGTCACAGTGGGGACATGTGTCACTCTTTCCACAGGGCATGCCTGGACCATGCAGGAGTAGAGGATACCGTGTACAGCTGAGACAATTATCCAGCATGTATCCAGATTCCCAATATTATCAAGACACATTCTCCAAAGGGCGGGTGGCCAAACCAGTGGCGATGGTTGGTAGGAGCAGGATGGATCCGCATACACTGAGTCAATTGCACGTATCAGATACCCATCTATTGGTGGCATTCAGGGGGTAGCTATTTGGCACATCATCAATACTACACAGTGGCAGGCACAGGACAGTTTAGCATGCCTCAGATTAGTTCATGACATATGGAGCCTATATATGGGTGGCATGCAGGGACTAGAGATGAGGGCCAGAGGGATTACATCAATTGTCAAAGCTATGCCGCAGCAGGTCTGGCTATGGGATGCAAGGATTCAGTTGATCGATAGATCACTCGTGATGAGCGGAGTCGTGGTAGAGAGTGATATAGTTCGCTCTTGGGATGACACATGGGGGTTTACGAACGGTTTCATCATATGGGGAGGGAGACATTCTCTATTGTTGCACAGGTTCGGAGCTAGATTTGGATGGGTAGGCCTTGGCACCATGGAGATGCCCAGGCAGAATGTGTCTCGCCTCTTTCAGTATTCCACCATTGAGTTCCAGGAGAGGAGGATATTGTCTGCGCACGATGGGGAGTATGACATAGTTAGAGTAGCGCAACATCAGCATGGTGGCAACACTCTGGGACTAGTAGGGAGCGAGGCCATCACAGCTTTTCACAGCTCAATAACCTTTCGGGATGCGTCGGTTACTGCAGGGGGAGATTATACAGATCTTCCATTGGGCTTTAGCGAGTCACTAATGGAGCAGGGGACTTCTAGTACTTACATCGGGCAGGATAGTGAGGGAGTGAGGCGAGATTCATGTTGGACAGAATGGCCTGGAATCTTCGTATTAAAGGATTATTTCATATCAGGAAAGTGTTGAGGTCAGGGACAATTTAGTGGCACCTTTGGGACCCTAGCACATGTTGCAGTGACAGTGGGGAGCAACAATTATAGAGGATGCTCATTCAGGCATTGATTGAGGACAAGTGATTTTTGGTGCATTGGAGGAACTTGCCAGTTGAGAATGCTACTTGGGAGGGCGAGCACATACTTGAGTGTCCAACACTGAAGTTGCTTGGGGACAAGCAATATTTGGGAGGGGAGGACTGTCATGTCCCTTCCTAAATTATTTTGGAGCAGTATTAATTTCTACATTTTGGGGCCAATTTTAGAGGTGTGCGGACCCATTCAATTTTATTGGGAGGCTAGACTTAGTAAAAGTTATTTCGATGTGGTTAAGTATACGTGGGGGCCACCCATACTAGGGGAATACACATTCCCTAATTCAATTTGCATGGAGGGGAAATCAATGGTTAGGTGAGGGACCCATGATGGAGAGAAAAGTGTTCCACGAAATCTATATAAGGAAGGTAGCTCTTCTCATTTTCATATCTTACCTTTTGACATATTGAACTCAATCTTAGTTGCTCGAGCTACTTAGTCGGGTTACTGTGTTGTTTAGCACACAAGTGTCTCCGAGCAGAGATCTCAACCCTTGCTTTGGTGGACTTTGAGTGCTGACCCTAGAAGGGAGTTCTTCTTCATCTCAATTCGTAGCAGCAGCAGGGAGATGAGTTACATCAGTTTTAAGTCGAGTACCAGCAACAAGGGGAGTAACAACAGTGCAGGGATTGCGCAATCACAACGTGATGCATGCTGGGAAGGTGGGAAACAAGAGCATGCTTCATCATTTTCAGGAGTATAGAGGGCAGCTACAGACAAGAGGGCCATCCTACACACAGTTATCATTTCATCACACACAGACTACGTCATCTCATCCATGACTGCACAGTCATTGGAGCGAGACTCTTTGGGGTGGTACCATCCAAGGGAGTTTGGAGCTGGGAGGCTAGGAGATCATTTGGAGGACCATTTAAGGAGGATTGATGGAATTGGGAGAGCAGAGATTGACAGGATCAGTCACAGCAACAGAATTCAAAATTGGAGGGCCAAGCTGTGAAGGGTCAATTTTTGAAGGCTGTAACCAAGGGAAACCCTTTCTAGGTTTTTTGGGGTTTTGGGCAAGGATCACACTCCTAATTTTATAGAATTTTCTGGGCAGATCTAAGGGGTCAAACAGGAGTCCCAACTCAACCAGCAGCTAGAGGAGCTAAGGGGAATTTGGGCCAAAATTTCGAGGTCAACATTTGGCCAATTCCTTCTTGGGTTATTCTGGGTATTTGGTGGAGAGGCCGGGGTTAATTTCCTGTAATTTTCTGAGCACCGGAGGTGGGGTTTCCAACAGCATCTTTGCAGCAGATAGCACAGTTTCACGAGGGCAGTGCAAGTCATCATTGCAGCAGTTATTTGTGCTATTTGGGCTTGACATATTACCACCTGGGCTTGATCATGCTTGTCATTAAGGCAAGCCTAGGTGCATCACTTCCACATTATTGTACATTTCTCCCAGATTATAATAAAATAGCTCAGTTGTTGGTTATTCTTGGACTTCTTATGGGTGTGCATTGAAGGTTTCAATTTTATGGTGTTGTTTTATTGTTTGCTTTGCATAGCACTATTTTTCCTAGTTTGGAACATTACATTTTGCCACCTTTCACAAGCTGCTACATGACAAACCCAAATTTGAAGTTGATTGTAAACATATGCCAATCGGCTCTCCTTTTGGTGTAAAACGGCCTCCTTAAGGGGTGATAAATTCAGATCTAAACACAGGAAGTTAAATTCTGAAATGGAGGAGAGCACCCTCTGAAAATCACACAACAAATTACGAGCAAATAATCCCCTCGGCTCCTTGGATAAATTGGGTACTGAAACTATATGAAATTTTGCCTCCTTTGTAATGAATCGGTCCAGTTCAATGGCAGAATTCAGCCTCATTATTTGGCACTAAAAATCTGAAGGTGTCTTCCTTAGGCAACTCGTTCCTAGGAGAAAATAACTCGGCTCCTTTGGATCAATATATTCGATCTCCACAACCTGATGCAAGCTAACTCGGCCCTTCTATAAACTAGTTGAACTCTTCCCTTGGCACTGTCACGAGAGAAATGTGGATTGGTCTTTGGCACTTAATGATCTCAGGGCACATTTAGATCTAGAAATGGAAATGCAAGATCTCTTCCTTAGATCTGATGTGAAAGGAGCAGTAACTCGGCCTTCTTGGAGATACCCTACAAACAACACAATGTTGAAGCCCCTACAATAATTCATTCAATGCTGGAAATTCTCTGCGATAAGCACAATGGAAGATCTGTAATAATCTTCCCTAAGAGCTAACTAGGGTGGCACTCTTAGTCCACCAAAGATAGCTTTGAGTTTCACTTGAAACTCTTGAAACTCGCTTGAGCTTCTTTTCTATGTCAAAAGATAAATAGGAATAGAATGATTTCCAATTGAGCCAAATCCTCTATTAGTCTATTTATAATTCTCCATTGAGCCTCCTCCTAACTTCTAGATTCTCCCTTTTCCCTATTATTTTATTAGTGGAGCCCATTTTCCACTAGGAGACTTTTTAAATGATGATTTACCTCCTATCTCAATAAAATATTATTTTGTCGTCATTCTCTAATAAAATAATAATTTTCTTTCGTTCTCCAATAAAATATTATTTTGCCACCATTCTCCATTAAAATAATATTTTGCCTCCCTTCAATAAAATATTATTTTGTCATCATTCCATTAAAATAATAATGTCTGTCTTTTCTCACAAAATAATATTTTCCCCTTTTTTAATACTATCAAAAGTTAGCAAAACTCCTTAGTGATTTTTGCATGCAGAAAATTGGGAACATCACATATGCTCCCCCTAAATCAACAAAGCACTACCAATTTGAAGGGGAAGAAGCAAAAGCCCAACTGGGTTTTAGATGTAAATTTGAAAGGAAGTGTGTAATTCTTAATTCAAGGGCTTTCTTCCATCCTCTTTATTTATTGCGGGATACAAGGCTGATGAATTGTCTTGATATGTAAATCTTAAATGGTGCAAATCTATCACTCACCTAAACAGACAGATGATATAAAGCTGGAGTTCAGCTTTACATAGCTAAGGGATTTGACGCTGCCTTTATGGCTATGTTACCGGAAATGCCTGAAGAATTTGCCGGAAAAACGGATCCCGGTTTCCAAAACGGAAATGGATACGATCCTTGTTTAAAACGTTGTAAAAATGTTTTTGTGCCGTTTCAAAAAATCGGAAACTTCAGATTTGGAATTGGATAGGTTTCCAAGGGTTTTAAATTTGTTTGGATCTGTTTCCAGAAATCCAAAAATAGGTCCAAGAAAATCGTGATCGAAATCCACCCTTAAAATGTTAAAAAGAGTGAAAATTTGTATAGCCATAAATAAATAATGAAAATGAAGAAATCAAATTTGCAAATAAACTCACTATAAACAGTGTCATAACATCTCTTCTAAATCTTTAGAAACAACAACACTCCATATATTTATCAGGGACTCTTACTACTCAGAAAAAGATAGATATTCAAAAAAGCAAACAGAAGGGTTTGATGAATCTCCGTAAAGAGATTTATTTGAGTGATTAATTTTCAGTTTGGTTAAGGTGTTGTTAATTTTCATTGATTTTGCTCTTGATTTCATAAATCCCACCAATATAACAAATCTTCTCTAGCCAACCTTTTCCCTACATATAGTCAAAAGACCAAGCTGAGATTGAGAAGATTGAAATGTTCAAATAGGTCTTGACGGAATATCCCAATGATCCCATGGGCCTTTTAATTGCCATGCAAGAAAGATAGGTACCATCTGCCATGCATGATACATTCTTTGAAGGAGTTGGACCCGAAAGCACAAAGGCTGTAGCATTTCTGATTACATTACTAATGATGATGATAATATGTTGAATGTTATAATAATCACTAATGATGATGACAATGTTTATGCTGAATTGATGATGATGATTTGTTTATGTTGAATTCATGATGAAATTATGTATTTTTAGATATAGAATCGATGAATGGTAAAATATATATATATATCGTTTTGTCATATTTTATCTGGATTTTTTGAAATTTTTCATTATTCATTTCAAACCTCATATCCGTATCCATTCCAGTGCAACTTAGCTTTATGGAGGATCAAATCCAATAAATATCAATCCTCCTAACAGATTGAAAATCCTTAACATTTTTGAATCGAGGAGTGTTCTGGACACTCACACAGTTTAGTGGCAATTGATTGTAGTTTCTAGTCCCATTGACCTATTCCTTAGCCATTAGTAGCCATTAATAAAATGATCTTACCATATCTCATCTTATCTTATCTTATCTTAACACAAAAGCACTGTATATTGATCCGTAACAGCAGTTTTAAAAAACACCCTTCTATGGACACCTTTAAAAGATTCAGAGTAAAATATTATTAAATTAAAATGTTTATTTCGGATTGGCGAGTTATAACATACACGCAAGAACCATAACATAAAACTGCAGTGATAATTGAGAACTGCATGCACCCAACATACACAACAGTTATAACATCTAGAATTTCAACCCTTATACATCATGATGGTGACTTCGTGCAACAATGAAGGTAACTGAAATCAAGTGTAAGACTTGAATTACGAAATGGTATCTTCTAGGACCTTCAAACACACAAAAAAGAAGAAAGAAATTATAGTAACATCCAGAACCTACCAAAACCAGTCACTAGGACTGTTAATAATGAATAAGATAAAGAGGATGGAGGGCACAAGCTATCTCTAACCTCAATTTAACATAATTTAAAAAAAAAAAGTAAATAGATAAGTACCATGAAGCAGCCATGTGCATCTCTCTGACCTAGTGGTTGAAAATATGAAGAAACATAAAACAGACGTAATTGTCATTCAGTGCTACTCATTAGTACCACTCAATTCAAGAACAAGAGATAGATTTACAAAATGTCCATGTAATCTGGTCTATGTACTATGTACCATGTTTATGATTCGATAAAGGTAGAATTTGGATGGCATAAGAATGTCTGAGAGGAATCATTTGGAGAATGCCTATAAACATGAGGAAAAGATTATCAAAATATTTTCAGCACATTTAGCTCACAATAAAGCATAGTGATATAAAAAGAAATTTATTAGATTTTTCTCTTGAAAAGATGAGAAAATTTCCTCCTTACGACAGACATGCAAAGTCTGCTCACATATTCCAAATGTTAAGTCTAACAGTTGAATTCTAGCCATGGTGTAGCTGTTACAGTGTGCCATTTAATATCAAATTAGTGCTGATAAGAAATCTAAATTGGTTGAATCCATCCACTAAAACAAAGAAAAATTAAACGAAAAATAAATAAAGAAAGTCCTAGTATCCGCTGTTTAAAAATGAAAACCTTCAGTCTCATAGAATAAAGAATGTGTATTGGTGAAATGTATTGATCTGTAATTACTCATCATGCATCAGTTATCAAGCATTTCATAGCAATTTTAGTCTTTTAGTGGGTTTGCTTCACTTCTAATTTGAACATTCCTTTGGTAGAATAATCTCTTGTAGGGTAATGTTGCAAACATCAGGAAAAAATCGCCAAGGGTTCAGAAAACCAAAAATTGTAAAAATCAGCAAACATTGACAAAATTAAGATACCATCAAAATATCGGTAAAAATTGGCAAACATTGAGTAAATGTTTCCTTCAACGGACTGTCTTGCCTTTCCATCCATTCCAGAAAATTGTGATCATTTTGGGAAAACTTCCTTTGCTGGCTGGAGTGTTAAATCAAGAGCAACAAAAAGGGTCCAAGTCTTTCTTCTCTGCTGATATGTATTCCAAGGCCAAGTCTTGAGTTGAACCCTCACTACTATACATATAACCAGGTTGCAATATCTCTGTAACTCACTGTATTTACCTCTGTTTTGTTGATTTGGGGTAGCATCGGAGGTGCTCTAGCCACGAAAATTGGTGGAGAGGCTAAAACACATGAGATTTCCAATACCCAGAAATGGTTTGGGCAAATTCTAAACAGTTTGGGAGATATTAAAATAATTAATATTTTTAATGGAGTCCCTAAGTCTAAACTTGGGGAAAATAAAATATTAATGTGAATTAATATAAAATTGTGTTAGAAGGGTCCAAAAGTCATGGATTAAGCCAGAGTTTATCTTAGCCGTTGATTAGGGACTTAATCTTGGCCATTGAATTGTCAACAAGAAAAGTATAAGAGGAGGCTTGAGGGTCACTTGGAGAATACACCGAGTTGATCAAGAATTCGATTTTCTGGGGCAGGGATTGCTGAGGAAATCAAAGGAGTGGTCAAAGTTGCAGCTGAGGGGCAGTGAATATAGAAGCAGAGAGGCAAAGAGGGTACCAGGAGCATCAGCGCAGAAGCCGAGAGAGAGGGACGTAGAGCCAGCTAGAGGCCACGTAGACCCAGTCAAGGCCCACACAGAGGCAGCCACGAGCTGTGCAATGCCAAAGAGAGCCAGCGTGGGTGAAGCAGAGGCTCTAGAGGATGACACAAAGTGAGTTGGGGTGACGCAGGGCCAGAGAGGCTAACGCACTCCCTAAACGCAGACGCTGGAGATTTTGTGGGGCAAATTGGAGCTGAGAGTTGTGGGATTGTTCATCCGAGGTTTTAGCCGGAATATCTGTCTCCGACTAAGAGGTACTACTACCAAGATCATTCTCTGTTGGGTGAGCCGTTTCTGGCACCCAGACTGTATTCTGAAACTGCTTAATAATAAAACCCATAGATAGCTGCACCGATTTTCCCGCATTGGGTTTTTCAGGAGACATTGGTCCAAAAACAACGGTGTCACTTGTGTTCTTGTTTTTTCCTTCAGTTGATGCTCTGTAATGTGTTAAGCATGTACTTTTATTTATTTTCAGTATTTACATGGTAAATAACTTGTTAATCAAACAAAACAAGTAGACAGAAATAAATCAAAAAGTACATGAAGGATTTCTAATAATTAGACTTAGAAATTCCAACATAGTATCAGAACGTGGTTGCAGATCACAGGAGAACTGCGAGCATCAACCGGGCAGAGAAGCAACAACAAAAACAGATGTCTTGAGTAACAGAGGTTGTTCCTAGCAGAGAAGCAGCAAGGAAGGGGTGACGCAGTGCTTGTGTCATCAAGTTTGGGAAGAGGATCAACGCAGTGGCAGAAGGGAGCAAACCTGACCTATGCAGCGCCCGGTCAACTTTCTCAATCAAGAAGGATTGACGCCCGTGGCCAGGGGGTGCGAATTTTGCTAGTGTAGGGATTGCGCAGAGCCTAGAAGCTCTAACCTTCAATTTGTTGAGGCATAGGAGGTTGTGGATAAGTTGCGCAGTACCTAACAGGGCAAGACCAAGGAGGAGGGAGTTGCTGCCGAGGATTTCTAGCCAAGAAATCTGGATCAATGGTGCAGCTGCACTAACAATCAGAGTGGGGGCATCTCGACATTGGCAAAGGGGTTTCCAAGAGGGAAATCGAGGCTCAGAGGGAGTCACACCGAGAACTTCCAGAAGGGAAGTAGAGGAGCAGTGAAATGTTGATTTGGGGTAGCATCGGATGTGCTCTAGCCTCGAGAATTGGTGGAGAGGCTAAGGCACATGAGATCTCCAATACCCAAAAAGGTTTGGGCAGATTCTAAACAGTTTGGGAAATATTAAAATAATTAATATTTTTAATGGAGTTCCTAAGTCTAAACTTAGGGAAAATAAAATATTAATGCGAATTAATGTAAAATTGTGTTAGTATGGTCCAAAAGTCATGGATCAAACCAGATCTAGTCTTAGCCATTGATTAGGGACTTAATATCACCCATTGATTTGTCAATGAGAAAAGTATAAGAGGAGGCTTGAGGGTCACTTGGAGAACTCACCAAGAGGTCAAGATTTCGACTTTCTGGAGTTGGGTTCGCTAAGAAAGTTGAAAGAGTGATCAGAGTTGCAACTGAGGGGCAGTGAATACAGAAGCAGAGAGGCAGAGATAGCACCGGGAGGATCAGCGCAGTAGCCGAAGAGAGAGAAACAAAACCAGCCAAGGGTTCACGCGAAGCCAACCAGGAGCTGCACAGTGCCTCAAGGGCTAGCATGTGTGACGCAGAGGGCCAGAGGACTAACGCAGTGCCTCTAGCGGCTAACTCAGACCAAGCCAGAGTGACATTGGGTTAACGTTGGGCCAAAAGAGAGCTAACGCAATCCCTAGAGGCTGACGTTCGGGTTTCGTGGGGCAGATTGGAGCTGTGGAGCTGTCGGAGTGTTTATCTGGGGTTTCAGCCAGAATATCTGCTTCCGAGTAGAGAGGTACTACTGTCGAGATTTTTCTCTGTTGTGTGAGCCGGATTTGGCACCCAAATTGTATTATGAAACTGCTTAATAAATCAAACCCTCAGATAGTTGCATCGGTTTTCCCGCATTGGGTTTTTCAGGGGACATTAGTCCAAAAACAATGGCGTCACTTGTGTGCTTGTTTCTGTTTCTTTCAGTTGATGATCTGTAATGTGTTGAGCATGTACTTGTATTTATTTTCAGTATTTACATGGTAAATAACTTGTTAATTAACAAAACAAGTAGGTAGGAATAAATCACTAAAGTACATGAAGGGTTTCTATCTATTAGTCTTAGATATTCCAACATGGTATCAAAGGGTGGTTGCAGATCACAGGAGAACTGAGGACATCAGCCGAGCAAAGCAGCAGTAGCAAAAAACAGTGGTCTCGAGTGACAAAAGTTGTTCCTAGCAGAGTAGCAGCAAGGAACGGGTGACACAGTGCCTGCATCATCAACATTAAGCCAGGAAGAGGCAACACAAAGGCTGAGGGAGGCAAAGATAGGTTCACGCAGAGGCTAGGAGGGCTGACGCATTTGGTTGAGGAAGCTGATTTACCGGTGTCAAGATTGCGTAGAGCCTAGGAGCTCTAACCTTCAGTTTCCTGGGGTTTAGGAGGCTGTGGGTAAGTTGCAGAGTAGAGCTTGTGGGCTATTGTAGTCAAAACAGTACCTAACTGTGCAAGGCCAAGGAGGAGGAAAGTGCTACCGAGGATTTCTAGCCAAGAAATCCAGATCAATGGCGCAGCTGTACTAGCGATCTAAGTGGGGGAATCTTGAAATTGGCAGAAGGGATTCCAGGAGGGAAATTGAGGCTCAAAGGGTGTCACACCGAGAAATTACAGGAGGGAAGTAGAGGAGCAGCGAGATGGCACTGAACTGGGTAAGAGATCAGGACAGATTGGACAGAGCCTCAAACTTCGTAGTCTAGAAGGCCAGAATCTTATTTGTTCAAGACAGGAATCGTGTCAAGCACTTCGCCTTGAAGACGATAGCTATCCCAGTTGACCCAGCTGATAACGACAAGTACGAGAAGGCAATGGCAAAGGCCAAGAGAATCATTCTTGATGAGGTCAAGGACCATGTAGTACCACATATTACCGAAAAGGACATGACAAATGAGATGTGGGAGGCCCTAAAGAAATTGTACCAGCATACTTCTGTGCAGAGAAGTATGTTACTAGAAAATTAGTTGCGATCATACGAAATGCAAAAGCAAAAGGGAGAACAGATCGACCCCTTCCTCGGTCAATTAAAGGAGATCCGGCATCAGCTGACTTCCATAAGGCAATGCCGGATCAAGAATTGATGGTGAGAATAGCCCTGAACATAGTCTCAGAAGACTAGGAGGAGTTTGTCTAGAGCATACTGGGCAGGGCAACCCTTCCAAATTGGAAGGAAATGTGGATTGCTCTTCGCCAAGAAGAGATCATAAGGCTAAGCAAGGGGGGAAGCAGCAGCAATGAGATCAGGATCAAGTAGGAGGAGGTGGATAATGCCCTAGCATTTGAGGGAACGCAGGAGAAACGAAAGAAGAAGGACCTCTCCAAGGTCAAATGCTTCCACTGTGGGGAGCTGGGTCATTATGCAACCCAGTGTACAAGGAAGAAGAGCAAGGGGGAGGCATCCAAGACCAAGGCTGCACCAGGAAGGGTAGAGTGGAGACAGACGATGACTGTGCCATGAGTGCACACACACCACTTGAGCGGAAGTGGGGAGACATCGAGTTGTAGTCAGACGGACTACAGGCAATGAGGGGCAGGATCCTCGAGGTACCCAACCTCTTGGATTAGACCTTGCTACGGGAGCCTTGAAGAGGACTAGCAGTACTGGCGGATGTCAGTAGAGACGGATGCGGATGGAGCGAGAAAAGGAGCTACAATGCAGGATTCCCGGGACAGCGTAAGGTAGCAGTACGAGAAGCACAGGAATGTTGCACCAGTGCAAGATGGCACATAGAGGTGTGCAACGGTGCGAGATGCATGGCATAGTTGCAGTGGCGCAGAGGTTGGAGAGGGAGCACTTGTCAGCGACAAAGGGAGTGTCAGCATCGTGGGTGTCTCTAGTCTGACAGAGATGTCAGAGTTGGGAGATCAGTTACTTAATTCTCAGTAACTGATTTGCAGTGCAGCAATTAGCAATGGCGGTGCTATGGGCAGCACAATGCAATAGGATGAGACGGAGTTGTCGTACGGATGCAGCAGTTGCGGTGACAGGGCCATGGGTAACAGTACAGGATGCAGCAATGCGGGTGATGGGCAGCCGGCCTGGCATCGACACAGGGACCGATGTCGGATGAGCAGAGTGATGCTCAGTGCGGAGTATTACTAGAGCACAGTCCTCACTAAGAGGGAGTGTTGATTTAGGGTAGCATCAAATGTGATCTAACCTCGAAAATTGTTGGAGAGGCTAAGGCACATGAGATCTCCAATACCCAGAAAGGGTTTGGGCAGATTCTAAACAGTTTGGGAAATATTAAAATAATTAATATTTTTAATGGAGTCACTAAGTCTAAACTTAGGGAAAATAAAATATTAATGTGAATTAATATAAAATTGTGTTAGGATGGTCCAAAAGTCATGGATCAAGCCAGATCTAATCTTAGTTGTTGATTAAGGACTTAATCTTGGCCGTTGATTTGTCAACAAGAAAACTATAAGAAGAGGCTTGAGGGTCACTTGGAGAACACACCAAGAGATCAAGATTTTCACTTTCTGGGGCTGGGTTTGCTGAGAAAGTTGAGAGAGTGATCAGAGTTGCCGCTGAGGGGCAATGAATACAGAAGCAGAGAGGCAGAGATAGCACCAGGAGGATCAGCACAGTAGTTGGAGAGAGGGACGCAGAACCAGCCAAGGGTTCACGCAGAGCCAGCCAAGGCTCACGCAGAGCCAGCCAAGAGCTGCGCAGTGCCTCAGAGGGTCAACGTGAGTGACACAGAGGGCCAGAGGACTGACACAATGCCTCTAGAGGTTGATGCAGGCCAAGCCAGAGTGACACTATGCTAACGATGGGCTAGAGAGAGCTGACGCAGTCCCTAGAGGCTAACGATGAGGTTTTCGTGGGGCAAATTGGAGTTGTGGAGCTACCGGAGTGTTTATCCGGGGTTTCAGCTGGAATATCTGCTTCCAAGTAGAGAGGTACTACTGCCGATATTTTTCTATGTTGGGTGAGCCGGATTTGGCACCCAGATTGTATTTTGAAACTGTTGAATAAATCAAACCCTCAGATAGCTGCACCAGTTTTCCCACATTGGGTTTTTCCGGGGATATTAGTCCAAAAACAACGGTGTCACTTGTGTGCTTGTTTCTGTTTCCTTCAGTCGATGATCTGTTATGTGTTGAGCATGTACTTGTATTTATTTCCAGTATTTGCATGGTAAATAACTTGTTAATTAACAAAACAAGTAGGTAGGAATAAATCAGTAAAGTACATGAAGGGTTTCTAGTTGTCAGACTTAGAAATTCCAACACGAAATGGCAGTGAACGGGGTAAGAGACTAGGACAGAATGGACGGAGCCTCAAACTTCATAGTCTAGAAGGCCAAAATCTTGTCCGTTCTAGACCGGAATCGTCTCAAGCACTTCGCCTTGAAGATGATAGCGATCCTAGTTGACCCAGTTGAGAACGTCAAGTACGAGGAGGCAATGGCGAGGGCCAAGAGCATCATCCTTGACAGGGTCAAGGACCATGTAGTACCACATATTGCTGAAAAGGAAATGGCAAATGCGATGTGGGAAGCCCTAACGAAATTGTATCAGCATACTTCTGTGCAAAGGAAGATGCTACTAGAAAATCAGTTGCGGTCATACCAAACGCAGAAGGGAGAACAGATCGACACCTTCCTCGGTCGATTAAAGGAGATCCGGGATCAGTGGATTTCCATAGGGGTCACGCCGGATCAAGAATTGATGGTGAGGACAGCCCTGAACACAGTCTCAGAAGACTAGAGGTGTTTGTCCAGAGCATATCGGGCAGGTCGACCCTTCCAAATTGGGAGGAACTGTGGGCGGCTCTTCGCCAAGAAGAAATCAGAAGGCTGACCAAGGTGGGAAGCAGCAGTAAGGGGGTCAGAATCAAGAAGGAGGAAGAGGAGGATGTGGCCCTAGCATCTGAGGGAAAGCAGGAGAAACGGAAGAAGGACCTCTCCAAGGTCACATGCTTCCACTGTGGGGAACTAGGTCATTATGCGAGCCAATGTCCGAGGAAGAAGAGCAAGGGAGAGGCTTCCGAGACTAAGGATGTGCCAACAAGGGCAGAGAAGGAAATAAAGATAGATGATGATTGTGCCATGAGTGCTCACACGCCACTTAAGAGGAAGTGGGGAGACATCAAGTTGTAGTCTGATGGACAACAGGTGATGAGGGGCAAGATCCTCGAGGTACCGAGCCTCTTGGATTATACCTCGCTACGAGAGCCTTGAAGAGGAGTAGCAGTACTAGTGGATGTCAGTAGAGACGGATGCGGATGGAGCGATAGAGGGAGCTACACTGCAGGATTCCCAGGACAGCGTGAGGCAGCACTACGAGATGCATGGAGTTGTCGCAGCAGCGTAGAGGTCAAAGAAGGGGCACTTGTCAGCGGCAGAGGGAGTTTCGGCATCGAGGTTGTATCTAGCCTGACAAAGATGTCAGAGTTGGGAGATCAGTTACTTACTTCTCAGTTACTGAGTTGCAGTGCAGCAGTTAGCAGTGGCAGTGCTATGGGCAGCACGATGCAACATGATGAGAGGTGTTGTTGTACGAATGTAGCAGTGGCAGTGGCAGGGCCATGGGTAGCAATACATGATGCAACAATGATGTTGGGCAGCAGGCCTAACATCAGCACCAGGACCGATGCCAGATGATCAGGGTGATGCTTAGTGAGGAGTATTACTAGAGCACAGTGCTCGCTAAGAGGGAGTTTTGATTTGAGGTAGCATCGGATGTGCTCTAGCCACGAAAATTGGTGGAGAGACTAAAGCACATGAGATCTCCAATACCCAGAAATGGTTTGGGCAGATTCTAAACAGATTGGGAGATATTAAAATAATTAATATTTTTAATGGAGTCCATAAGTCTAAACTTAAGGAAAATAAAATATTAATGTGAATTGATATAAAACTGTGTTAGAAGGGTCCAAAAGTCATGGGATCAAGCCAGAGTTAATCTTAGTCATTGATTAGGGACTTAATCTCGGTCGTTGAATTGTCAATGAGAAAAGTATAAGAGGAGGCTTGAGGGTCACTTGGAGAACACACCGAATTGATCAAAAAATCGCTATGTTACCGGATCCGTCAGCCATGGGGGATGGATTCGCAGATCCCCGGATCTGATCCGGATCTAGATCCGGATTCGCTTGGATCCGCCTAGGGACCATATGAAAATGTTTTCTTCACGATAATGTGCACACTGAAATTCAAACTGCGTTCCTGCAATTTGGGATTTTTACAACACAAAAATAACTATATTCACTGAATTAATTTTCTGTTAATATTCGTTGAATTAATTCCTAACTTTGGGTCCCTTTTGTCACGGGAGAAGTTCATATTCGCTGAATTAATACTCTATTAATATTTGTCAAATTAATACTCTGTTAACGAGATAAGTTCATATTCGCTGAATTAATACTCTATTAATATTTGTTGAATTAACACACTATTGATATTCGCTGAATAAATACCTAGCTTTGGGTCTATTTGCTCACGGAAGAGGTTATTTCCCAAATAATACTTAGCTTAATACCTGGCTAGTAAAATGCATTCGGTGGGTTGCTTGTAGCCACCATGGCGGGCACCCTCTCTGGGTCATCCCGTCACCAATGGAACATATCAGTGATGTTAGAAATACTATGGTATCGGAAACCAAGGGCTAACCATTCGTTGGCACATGGGGACATTTGGAGACACTTACGGAAAAATTATTAATGTTCTAGAGATTATTCACGTTCAGATGTCAGAGCTCAACTAGTAACTTATTAAGATTAATAACTATATAATTTATAACATAATATAATAATAATAATAATACAGATAATACTATAAAAATTTAAATTTATAATATCGTAAGCACATATATTAATGAACTCAGCTTATAACTTTATTAATATTAACAAACTATGTAATTTTAACACTATAATATATAAATAATACAGATATATTATACAAATTAAAATTATATAATATTGTAAGCTCATATATATTAATAATTTTAAATTTTGGTATTTTAAAGTTAAATTTTATAATTTATATTTTAAATTTCTAAATTAAAAATATATATATAAGATTTCAAACTTGGATTTTAAAAAAAATTATAATTTAGAATTAAGTTCTATATTTATATTATAATTTATATTATTGCACTATAAATAGAAATATTAAAATTTATATATATCTATTAAATCAAATATATTAGTTTATTATATCATATATGGAAAATATATATTTATTATTAAATATCGCATAAAATATAATTATATATTTAAAATTTTGTATTTTTACAAATTATAATTGCTAATGTTTATCTTCTTTGAAAGTAAGGAAACATATTAATGGCTCAAGGCCTAAAAGTATCTTGTGAGGGTGGAAGTTGCCCCTATTACATACCACATACAAGTTAATTTTAGATGGCCAATTTTGTCTACACATAATGATGTAGCTGCATGCTGAGATATTCAAATTGTATCAACAGAGGTTAGACCAGTAACCATGAATACTGTAGCCTTTTCCATATTATATAATATACATGTCGTTTCCCCGCCGTATCCGGATCCTGGCTTTTAAAAAATCTGATGGATCCGGATCCGTATCCGCATCCGAATCTGGATCCGGATCCGAATCCTGGTAACTTAGAAAAATCGATTTTCTGGGGCAAGGCTTGCTAAGGAAATCGAAGGAGTGATCAGAGTTGCAGCTGTGGGGCAGTGAATACAGAAGCAGAGGCAGAGAGGGTACCGGGAGCATCAGCGCGGAAGCCGAGAGAGGGACGTAGAGCCAGCTAGAGGCCACGCAAAGCCAGTCAGGTCCCACGCAGAGGCATCCAGGAGCTGCACAATGCCAGAGAGAGCCAGCGTGGGTGATGCAGAGGCTCTAGAAGTTGACACAGGGCAAGTTGGGGTGACACTAGGCCAAAGAGGCAGACGCTAGAGATTTCGTGGGGCAGAATGGAGCTGAGAGTTGTGGAATTGTTCATCCAGTGTTTTAGCCAGAATATGTCTCCGACTGAGAGGTACTACTGCCGAGATCATTCTCTGTTGGGTGAGCCGGTTTGGCACCCAGATTGTATTCTGAAACTGCTTAATAATAAAACCCTCAGATAGTTGCGTCGGTCTTCCCGCATTGGGTTTTTCCGGGGACATTGGTCCAAAAACAACGATGTCATTTGTGTGCTTGTTTTTTCCTTCAATTGGTGATCTGTAATGTGTTGAGCATGTACTTGTATTTATTTTCAGTATTTACATCGTAAATAACTTGTTAATCAAACAGAACAAGTAAGCAAAAATAAATCAGAAAGTACATTAAGGATTCTAACAGTTAGAGTTAGAAATTCCAACATGTTTATATAACCATATGGCTGTCCTTGCTCAGGGAAATTATCATTAAAAATTGTGTCAGCAGTGAAGAATATAACTCTGAGTTTTAAATAAATTGCTCAGCTATTTGAAGTTTCCTTCACCATTGCAATGATTCTGAGTATTCTCATAATGGGAAAGGTTGTTATATGGCTGTTACAACCACTACTCATTGTAGGCCTGTGTGATTCCTGAGTGCAATGTAAAATTATTTTCACTGATTTGAAGTATATTCATAGTTCTTCTGGCACTGTATTTGCTACTTGCAATGAAATATCAGAGAAAAATACCTACAGCCATATACATTCTAACTATTTGACAAAATCTCCCAAAGACTAAATCAAACAAACTCAGGAAATTATTGGTATAATATATTTTTAAGAAGGGATATTACACATCAGCTGGGCCAAAAAATTGTGATTTCGCAATAAAAATCAGAATGCTATCGAGATGTTCAAAACACTGCTTGTAGCTATAGATTAGGATTTATTGAAGTTCGGTGGGCTCAAAGAAAATAGAAATTTATCTCTTACAGCATAGAATTACTCAATGTTAAGCTTAGAAGAAAATAAAAAATGCAAATGAGAGTATTTACCACAGAATCTACAAGCTCCAAAAGGAACATTTTCCCAGAACTAAATGCAGGAAGGACATCCTTGTCTATGTTTTCGTCTGCTAATAGCTGGACACTTTCAACCTGATCAGCAAGCTTGTGAAAAAGAACAGCTACTGTAACACGAGCATAAAGTTCTGAGTTTACAAATGCCTGCCAAAAACAAATATTTAATCAATGTTCAAATCAGCCACTGTAGCACACATGTTGAAAATGCCTATCAGAGAAAGCAGTAATAAAGCAATTCGAAAAGTAGAAATCCAGATAAGATGCTTTGTTAGCACTGAGCAGTTGCTGTTGTATATGTACAAACATGTATGTAAATATATGAAAACACAAACATATATACACACAACTTTCATTCTCAAAACTATATATTATGAAGATATCGGTTTCCACAGATCCCTATACCCTTCTTTCTTGCATGTATATTTTCTTGCTTGCATGCAACCTCTATATATAATGATTTCCACTATAAATATTGTGATCAAGTTAGCAAATAATATATATGGGTGTGTATACACTGTATCCATAATATATATGTGCACGCCACAGGCAAATGGATGTGTGTATGTGTTTGTTTGTCTTGCAAGTCTACTACCATCCAAGGGTGTGTAAAGGAAAGTCTGGATGGAAGCGTGGCTGCACTAAACAAGGGGCACCCTACCTTGGGGGCATTTGGAACTAGGATGTCGACTGGAATGTCTCCTAGCCTAGCGATGTGTAACATCTACCTTGGAACAGAAACTCCAGAACAGTCCTGTGGAGATTGGTCAACCCTCAATGGTGTGGTCAACCAAAGATCCAAGGCTTCATCAATCTAGAGTCCTTAGGAGCATCTAAATGTCTCTTGGTCTCTGCCTATCACTTGTTTCCCAATCCAACAGAACAACTTGGAAATAAGAAAGGATTTGCTTGAAGTTATTTGATAAAGGCAGGGTATGAAGAGGCTAAGATCTATGCCCCAAAAATTCCTCTCATCTAGCCAGCAAGGCAACCCTAGTCTAGGTAGTGGAAGAAAGTAGAAAGGGAGCCACCAAAATCCTTGAAGATAAAACCTCCCATGGATCTATAGTAGATGAAGTATCACAAAATGAGATGATTTTCACTCTCCATCTCCTGTAAGTGACACGGCCGCCAAATCTTATCCAACCATGAGATATGGTGGTCAATCTCGATTCACACTTTATGAGAGCCCACCTAGAACAACCTAAGGGGGGCTGAGAGGGTAATGCATCTAGTGTCATGTGTATACTAAGTTTGAATGATCGAGTCATATCTCATCAGTAGGAAGTGATTAAGGCTAACTTCATGCTAAGGCCTTTAAGTGCTAAGATCCAGGTAACCTAAATATACCATCTTCATATGTCTTCATTGATTATCCAGTTCAGGGCTTGCTTAGACAATAGGTGGTGAGCTAGCACGTCAAGGAAGTACATAAAGAAAGGGGAGCATTCAAGGAAGATGCAAATGGACTAAAATAGTTAAGAAGCCCCAAAGAACCAAAATCAGACCCAATCATGACAGTCAACTGAGGTGATGGCCTAGGACGAACAAAGTATTGGAAGGGATATCAATCCCTCCTAGAGGCAGAGACCCCAAAGATCTATATTCTATGCGAGAATGATACCCGATGGAAGATGGGGCTCCAAACTAAGCATAAACAATAGGTTGGAGGACAATGCATTCCCGTCAAATGATGCATTTGAGGGGTTGAACACTCTTATTCCTAGCCCAATTGGTCTCCAACAAAATCAGTCCTTAGACCCCTAAACCATAAACAGCCATGGCTCTGATGATCATCTCCATAAGATGCATCTTGATGAGATGGAAGTGATTCTGAAAGCGTTTTCATTAAAGAAGGGCAAGAGAGCCATATTGCTTATCAAGTTGAGGTTGGAAGGCCTATCAGTAACTAAACTGCAGCCTTGTGAACTAGAAACCATCATGGCCCCCATCCATACTCTCTTACTATTGTACATTGGTCATACAGTCTCCTACACCTGTGCATTCTCCCCCACCTATGCACTCTCAGTCACCCATGCTCTCATCCTCTTCCCTCATCGTGCTCTAGATCCTAACTGTTCAGCAATTTTTAGTGTTTGCCTAGTTTTTTCCAAGTCAATAATTATTGATTCATTAACAAAGCACACTCTACAACACTGATTAAAAAAATACAAAGATAAGTGAGCACTGGTGGTGATAAAGCATCCTCAGGAGAACTGCAACAGAAATAAAAATGTAGATAATGATTGACAAAAGAGATACAGTTTCCTGATACTTGATACCATGAAACATTTCTTTTCATTCCAAACACGCAAATATATACCTATAACTTTTCCTGGAAATAATTCAAATTCGCCATCAACACAAGTCATTCAAGAGATTGAATCTCTGTACATCTCTTTACCTCAGTTAGTTCAGGATCAGTGCTTTGAACTAATGTCATGTATTCTCTTGCTGCTACATAGTTGTCTAGCAATTCCCCATCCAGATCCTCATCAATAGCCACTGAAGTTGCATTACCACAAACATAAGACTGCCATTTAAAAAGCTACCTCCAAAATGCAGTTGGTAGAAACATAACTCAAAACAGCATGTCAAGGATAAATTGAGAAACTATAACACGAAAACATGTCAACAGGATTCACCCAAAAATAAAAAATAAAAGCCATTGAGATGATATGTTTTCTGTAAATAATTATTCTTTGAAATAAATGAGTATAGAAATAGATAACGTCATTTGAAGTACCACTTCCATGAAGAGTAAGAAGCTTCAGTTGCTTTAAATAGAATGTGATTGTCGCAGGATATATAAGCCACATTCCAGTTAAGTGCAAAGCGGTGAGACGTATAGTTCGAGGACTTCGAACACCCTGCTCAAGAAGCTTTTCAAGGAGCTGCACAAGCTTAGCTTAGTCAAAAAATCAAGTGGAGCATACATATTGCTATAATTCACACTTACAAACAACTAGAAAAAACGTTGAAAGAATTCCTTCAAAACTTATCTCTTTACAATATATGTACGTACGAAATTATGGTATACTTATACCCTAAAATTTGACAATAAGCCATATGCTTTCATAAATTTAATTGATTTGTGAATGCTAGTTTACTCAAAACCAAGTTCACTGGAACCACTTAATTCACAATAATAGCCAGTACTGAGATTGATAAAAAGACATTTCATGTTTCTAAAACCTGGAAAGAAAAGTTTTACAGTAAAATGTAAGGCTAATTACTTGACAAATGGAATAAGGGTAGTTGCAGCTCAACCAAAGTTACAGTTGGCCTTCCTAGAGAGATTTTAGATCAACCAAAAAAAGGAACGAAGTGAAGGTTTAGACTCTTAGGCCATAAAATGGAATGGACAATGTCCTTCTAAGAACATTGTAACTTCTTTATGAACCTGTAGGAATATCTACAACTGGGCTATTGCTGGTTGTGCAGTTTTGGTTGTACATATTTGATGCCATTCTATTGCAGAACATCCAATTAACTCATCCAAGACAATGATTCCTTGCAAACCATGTGAGGGCTTAGTTAAAGACTAACGTCATGTCTAAGGCTTTTGTTAAAGAAAAAGTGTAATGAACCCAGTGTTACAATGTAGAACACTTCATTTTATGATTTCTGGGGATTTCTCTTTTCTTTTCTCAACATTAGCTACAAGGGTCGTTTATTTGCTTCAAAGGATCTTTAGGAAAGGAAACTACCATTTTTAAAGGAACATTTCCAGCCAAAAATGAAAATACACAAGGATTAAAAAAAAGAATTATGTTTTGATGGCATAATAAGCCTTCTTAGGGATGTGCTGCCTCAAAATCTGGCAGGCCTTGTAAGGGGGTGTTGTCGCTCAAATTGTACAGATGGACAAAGACTCGAGGCAGGTGCTATCACTCTGATCCCTGTCCTCTTCGTACTAGCTGTCTCCCAACAGCAGGCCATGGGGGTTAGTCCCTATGAGATGTTAGGGTGAAAGACCTATCAACAACCGACAAGTCCGGGAGACACAACTGAATGGCCTAGCAACTTGCTTAATTATGATTAGCAAGTTCAGTTATTAGCATGATTAGATTAAATTACTTGAGAGACCAGTGCCTTAATGGAGTCAAAATACTTGCTTAACATGAGTTATCTACCAAGCCACCAGATGAGGAGTTGCTGCTTTAGGATGCCCACTATCCTATATGAAATGCGATACCTAAATCTATGTGAAGTGCAAAATCTTGGTTTATTTTAAATTAGATGCCTATCTAAATGAATCCTTCCTCTCAACTATTTTGAAGCTAGTCTCTAGTGTAGGTTGTGAGACAAAAACCTAGGGGAAGATAGAAAAAGCTATATTAACGATAGCTCCCCTACAGTTCTAACCACCTGATGCCTCAAGGGCTATAGAGACTGTGGCACTAACGACTGCAAGGTCACCGTGTTAACCACAAAAGAGGGTCTAGGCTTTGCAAGCTGGGTGAGAGAGTTGGTCCTATCTTTCTATCGACAAAGGTTATGCTTGCAGGTAGGTTAATTAGTGCAAGACTAGTCCTAAAATGCAAGTACAAGATGAGTGATTATTTTTAAGTGAGATTGTTAAGAGTCTTAAGTACTTAGAGGCAAATTACAATGATATTAATTTTAGAACAATGAAGTACTTAACAATGTAAAATGACAATCTTCACCAAAACAAAGTTCTCAATAAACCAAATAGATGGCGCTAGAAAATGTTATCAAGATCACAATAGACAATTGCTCATGAAATGACCATATACAAAATCCAATGCATCTTTCGACACTACATATAAGGTAATGATGATCTTTAAACTAAATTAGCAACTTCTCAAGATTACTTAGATTATAACACTAGAATGTGAAATTTCGGCTAACCCTGAATCCTATTGCAGCAATTGATGTTAATTCTTCTATTTGTTAATTTAATTAAACAAATTATTTGTTGTGTACTACGGAAAATATAGAAACAAATACATTGCAACCTTCACAAAACAAATACTGCAGAAGAAATAAAAACACTGGAAGAAATTGATGCACACACACATATGACACTGTTATTTTTGGACTAAGTCCCCGGAAAAACCCAACTCGGGAAAACCAGTGCAGCAGCTAAGGATTTTAATATTATTCAGTAGTGAAAATCAGAGTACAAACTATCGATGCTTAAACTAGCATTCCAAACAGAGAAATAACTAGCAATAATAACTAGTGAGAAAATTTTCACTCCACAGGTGATCCCACACTGACCTTAGCTCGAATTGAGTTGCTCCTTGCTCCCTCTACGTAGTCACTGCATCAGCCTGTGCAGCTAATGTGTCCCACAAGCTCGGAACTGCGTCTCCTCTCACTGTCTCGTCAGTTGTTGTCTGGGAAACTAGTACTCTTTTCCTTCGAACCCTCTTCCCAGCTTCTAGCGCAGAATCTCGACTTCTCCCCAGCAAAACGGAAATCTCCCCAAGAGGGCTCTGTCTTGCCTCTATGTTGCCTCTCTGTGGCAATCACTACCTCTCAGCGATTTACTCGCCAGAACTAGAAAAACTTCCTCATGCCTCACTATCTTTGGCCCTTTCTCACTACTTCGGCCTCGTTGAATCACTTCCGACAACACATAGCTGCGACTCTAGAAATTGATTTCTCAGCAAAATCGAACTCTGCAAATGTGTTCTCCAAGACCCATCAACTTTCTTCTGATAACCCTATGTTGAGACTTCAACGGCCAAGATTAGATCCTAATCTATGGCTAGGATTAACTAAAAGTCAATCCATGTACTTTTCTAGAACATTCTCACCATGACTTAATAAATAATGATTAATTAGTCATATTCCCTAAGTTTAGACAGGAAATATTTTAAAAACGACTAATAATCTAATCAAGTCGTCTCTAGGTGGAATTTCCAGAACGATTTCTAGGTTTTGGAGAACTCATGTATTCTAGCATCTCCACAAAATTTCAAGGCTAGAACACATCTGATGCTATAAAAACTAACACTCCCTCTTAGCAAGGAATGTGTTCTAGTGTTGCTACCCGCTATAGCAAAAACCTGTTTCTACATCATCTCCTTCTTGAAATTTCTAAGTATTACCCGTTAGAAATTATCCTGCACTATGTGGTTTATTGCGCCTACTTGTTTAATTATTACCAAGTTATTTAACCATATAAATACTGAAATAAACACAATGTAGTCTCAACCTTCTACAGATCAACAGCTGAAAGAAATAGACGAACACACAAGGGACACCGTTATTTTTGAACAATCGTCCCCGGAAAAACCCAACTTGGGAAAACTAGTGCAGCAGTTCTGAGGGTTTTATTATTAAGCATCTTTTCTTGAGTACACTAGGTGCCAAACTGGCTCACCTGATAGAGAAAATAATCTGGCAGTGATACCTCTCTTCGGAACCAAATATTCTAAAAGTATGCTCCACGAAACCCTCTCCAGCACCTCTCTGAGGCACTGTGTCAGCCCTCTTGGCCTCTGCATCAGCTTGAAACCCTCTGAGGCTCTATGCAACCTCTCTGGCCCTCTGCATCAATCACGCAGGCCCTCTGGGTCTCTACGTAGTCACTGTTGGCCTCTCTATGGCTCCATTTGGCTCTGCATTTGACTTTGTGCTGGTCTTCAGGCACTATCTCTGCCTCTATGTCTTGCACTCACTGCCCCTCACTGCAACTCTGATCACTGGTTCAATTTCTCTTAGCAAACCCCACTCTAGAAAATCGAACTAACTGATCAATCTGGTGCATCTCCAACTAACACTCAAGCCTCCTCTTATACTTTTTCTGTTGAGTCTTCAACCACATCCCTAATCAATGGCTAAGATTAGATTTAGCTTGATCCATGTCATTTAGAACCTCCTAACCCAATTTTATATTAATACCCATTAATATTTTTATTTTCCTAAGTTTAGACTTAGGAACCCATTAGAAATATTAATTATTTTAATATCTCCTTCACCAAGTAGAATTTCCCCAAATCATTTCTGGGTCTTGGAGATCTCATGTGCTTGAGCCTCTCCACCAATTTTCATGGCTAGAGCACATCTGATGCTACCCCAAATCAACACTCCCTCTTAGCGAGGAATGTGCTCTAGTAATACTCCACCGTTGAGCATCACCCTGATCATCCAGCACAGTTACCTGTGCTGATGTTTGGCCTTCCTGCCCAACATCTGTTGCACTATTGTATCTTATACTACTGCCCATGGCTCTACACTGCCACTGCTACATCTATATGACAGCTCCTCTGTATCTGTGTTGCTGCTAGTCCTTCCTCCCAACACTGCAGCCCTCTCTCGTCATGTTGCATCGCGCTGCCCATAGCACTACCACTGCTACTGCTACACTGCAACTCAATTACTGAGACGATGGTAACTGATCTACCCAACTACTGACATGCCTATCAGGCTAGAAACCCTCTTGATGTTGAAGCTCCCTCTGCCACTATCCTGTGCTCCCTCTATTATCTTTGCACAGCTGCAACATCTTTGTGCCTCTCGCCCTGCTGCAAACCCCTCTGTCCCTTCTTGCAATGTTGCAACATCATATGTGCCTCTTGCACCGCCACAATCCCCATTGCACTACTACAGGTCCTTGCACTCTAGCAATCTCTGTCGCTTCATCCGCATCTGCTTCTACTAACATCCACCATCCTACTACTGTCTCTTCGGGGCTCCCGTAGCTAGATATGATCCAAGAGTTTGGGTACCTCAAGGATCCTACCCCTCATCGCTTGTAGTCCTCCTGACTACAGCTCGATGTCTCCCCACCTCTTCTCTAGAGGTACATGAGCACTCATGGCACAATCATCATCATCCTCTACCTCCTTGTCTTCCTTTGCTGATGCTGCCTTGGAGTCAGACGCCTCTCCCTTATTCTTCTTCCTAGGACACTAGGTTGCATATGGCCCAGCTCCCAACAGTTGAAGCACTTAATCTTGGAGAGGTCCTTTTTCTTCCTCTTCCCCTACTGAGGATCTCCTACAACCTACTGAGGAAGTGATCTATCTACTCCCCCTTCTACATCTGGTACAACCACAGTTGATTCTCCAATAGCATCTTCCTCTGCACGGAAGTGCCTTCATACAACTTTGTCAACGTGTCCCACATTTCCTTTGTCGTATCCTTCTCGGTAATATGTTGGACTACATGATCCTTGACTCCATCAAGGATTATGCATTTTGCCTTGGCTATCGCATCCTCATACTTTTCGTTATTAGTTCGGTAGATTGGGATAGCCACGGTTCTCAAGGCGAAGGCCTTGATGCGATGTCTATCTAAAACAGACAGGATCCTAGCCTTCCAAATGACAAAGTTGGACACCCCGTCCAGCCTATCACGATCCCTTAATCCGTTCATGGCCATCCCTGCTCTTCCTTTCAACTCCTCTGAGTCTATAATTCCCTCCTGCAAGTTCTCTGTTAAACTCCCTCTGAGTCTCTACTTCCCTCCTAGAAGTCTTCTCCTGGAATCCCTCTTAGTCTCAATTTCCCTCCTGGAAATCCTTTTGCCAACAGTCGAATTGCACCTCTCTGATCTCCTATGCTCCTGCAACATTGATCTAGATTTCTTGGCTAGAAATCCGCCTAGCTAGTGACTCCCTTCTACCTTGGTTCTGTCAAGTTAGGCACTGTTCTGCCTCAACAAAAACAGCACCCCACCAGCCTCACACTCCACAATCTACCCTCAGCTTCCCATGCCCCAACAGCTGACGAACTGAGCCTCTAGGCTCTACGCAATCTCGGCAGTGGTTGAATCGCTCCACTAGCCAACTGCGTCACTCCTACTTGGCTTAGCAGGATGGTGTGGCTCTTCATGAGCCTCTTCTGCCTCTCTCTGCTTCTGCTTCTGCACTGGCCCCTTCTCTGGCTCGAACTGATGACACAGGGCCTCCGTGTCAACCCTTCTCCGCTACTTTATGCTTAGAAACAGCTTTTGTCTCTCAAGACAACTATTTCTGCTGCAAATTCTCTGATTCAACTGGTGCCTTCAGCTCTCCTGTGATCTACTTGTTTAATTATTAACAAGTTATTTAACCATATAAATATTGAAATAAACACAATGCAGTCTCAACCATCTACAGATCAACAACTGAAAGAAATAGTCAAACACACAAGAGCCACCATTATTTTTGGACAATCATCCCCAGAAAAACCCAACTTGGGAAAATCGGTGTAGTAGTTGTGAGGGTTTTATTATTAAGCAATCTTTCTTGAGTACACTGGGTGCCAAACTGGCTCACCCGGCAGAGAAAATAATTTGGCAGTAATACCTGTCTTTGGATGCAGATATTCTAAAAGTCTGCTCCATGAAGCCCTCTCCAGCCCCTCTCTGAGGCACTACCTCAACCCTCCTGGCCTTTGCATCAACCTAAAGCCCTCTACGTCAACTCTCTGAGGCTCTGCGCAACATTTGTGGCCCTCTGCATCACTTCTGCAGTCTCTGCGTCAATCACACAGGCCCTATGGGCCTTTGCGCAGTCACTGCTGGCCTCTACGTGGCTCCCTCTAGCTCTACGTCTGCCTCTTTGCTTCTGCGCTGGTCTTCAGGCACTATCTCTACCTCTCTGCCTTGCACTCACTGCCCCTCGCTGCAACTTAGATCACTGGTTTGATTTCTCTTAGCAAACTCCGCTCTAGAAAATCAAATTGATTGATCAATCTGGTGTATCTCCAATTGACCCTCAAGCCTCCTCTTATACTTTTTTTGTTGAGTCTTCAATGGTCGAGATTACATCTCTAATCAACGACTAAGATTAGATTTGGTTTGATCCATGTCATTTAGAACCTTCTAACCCAGTTTTATATTAATACCCATTAATATTTTTATTTTCCTAAGTTTAGACTTAGGAACCCATTAAAAATATTAATTATTTTAATATCTCCTTCACCATGCAAAATTTCCCCAAACCATTTCTAGGTCTTGGAGATCTCATGTGCTTTAGCCTCTCCACCAATTTTCATGGCTAGAGCACATCCGATGCTACCCCAAATCAACATTCTTGTCACGTTGTTGATGTCTGGCTATTGCTACCCACCAACTATTGCACAACTCTGACATGTGATGCATTTGTGTTGCTGCTAACTAAACTGCTGCCAACACTGCATCTACACTGCAACTGCCTCTCCATCTGCTGCCGCTGCAACTACAACATCTGCAACTGAAAAGCATCAAAAATATTGACTCAATTATGATCAGTATGATAGATATGTCACCCCAGTCTCTGGCTGTTGCTAGTATCTACGTTGTCGCTGAGGCATCTGTGCTGCAACTGACTCTGCACTATGCCAACTCTACGCTGAACTCCCCAACATCTGACATGCAACTAGACTTTGCATTTGTCACTCTGCCATCTGACTGCATCTACTGCCACTGATCCATCCTGCTACTAAATATTGTGGGCTCCTGTAACAAGGTTTTGATTCAAGAGGTGGACCTCCTCAAGAATCCTGCCCATCTGTAGCACTCTGGGGCTAAAAAACCAAATCACCCCATTTGACTCCTGGGGGTATGTCAGCATACATGGCAAAGTCTTCCTCCAATCAAGAGGAAAGCCTATCGATCTTTGTTTATGTTGCTTGTTGGTCCTGCTTCTCCTCCTTGTCCTTCTTCTTGAGAAGACACTGGGTGTTGTGGTGGCCAAGCTCACCACATCTAAAGCACTTGATCTTCGACATATCCTTCTTTCTTCTCTGCTCCCGTTGTCCCTGACTTGGACCCTTCAATGCGAGGGCCACATTCTCCTCCTCCTTCACCTGCTTTGACCAACTGTTGTTGCCACCAATGAAGCTCTTCACTAAGTCTCGCCTCAAATCCTCTTGCTACAAATCAACCCACATCTTGTCCCACCTTCACAAGGTTTCTCTACCCAAAATGCTTTGGACAAATACCTGCCACTCCTCAGAGACACTATTGAGCGTCAATCGCACTAGCTCTGTGGTTTGAGCGTTAGTTTTTCATAGCATTGGTTGTGTTCTAGCCACGAAATTTGGTGGAGAGGCTAGAGTACATGTATTCCCACAAATCATTTATGGAAATTCCACCTAGAGACGACTTAATTAAAATAATTAATCTTTTTTTAACGATGCCCAAGTCTAAACTTAGTAAAACCGATTAATTAAAGGGTATTAATTAAGTCATGGTGAGAATATTCTAGAAGAAGACATGGATCAAGTTTTAGTTAATCTTAGCCATCGATTATGTTTTAATCTTGGCCGTTGATGTCTCAACAAGAGATTATAAGAAGAAATTCGATGGCGGTTGAATAACATACTTGAGACACTTGGAGAATTCGATTTGTTGCGAAATCGATTTCCAAAGTAGAAGTTGTGTGTTGTGGGAAGAGATTCAGTAAGATCGAAGCAGTGAGAGGGGCAGGGATAGTAAGGCCGAAGGGAGATTTTCCAGGCCGGTGAGTGCATAGCAGAGAGGGAGTGAGTGCCATAGAGAGGCTGTTAAAATTGGCAACTAGGGCCAAACTTCATGCGGGTAATCTTATTCATGGCTGATAATATTTTTATTAGATTCCTCTCGTTGAGAGGTGTAGGATTGATATAAAGATCATCCGATTCCGATAAGTATTCATGGAGATATGAATTTATTTTGATTATGGGAATTATTATCAAATGCAAACCTACAACTCATGTAGGCTCAGAAGCCCAACAGTCGCATCTATTCAAACACCAACGTTGTGTATAAATACAAGAGGACTTTTCCTCATTTGGACTCACTCATCTCATCACATCTCTCTCTCTACTGCGCAAAAAAGAGTCTCTTCTCTACTACACATAAAAGGGTCTCTCTCTCGCACATGTGAAGCCGGAAGCTGTTGAAACTGACGCTGCAACTGCAGATCCAAAGTTTGACAAGTGTGGACCATAAAAACTCCTCTTCTGACTTGCATTATAGGTTCATCTGAACCTCCTCTAAAGGCTGCAACTTTTGGTGGTGGAATCAAGTCGATCCGACGGACGGTTTGCGAAATATTGACTACCCTAGTTTGAAGGAAGCTGCTGAAACTGAAGCTGCAACTGCAGATCCAAAGTTTGACCAGCGTGGACCATCAAACCTCCTCTTCTGATCTGCATTGTAGGTTCATCTAAACCTCCTCAAAATGCTGCAACTTTTGGTGGTGGAATCAAGTCGATCCGACGAATGATTTGCGAGATATCGACTGCCCTAGTTTGAAGGACGCTGCTAAAATTGATGCTGCAACTGCAGATCCAAAGTTTGACCAGCGTGGACCATCAAACCTCCTCTTCTGATCTGCGATGTAGGTTCATCTGAACCTCCTCTGAAGGCTACAACTTTTGGTGGTGGAATCAAGCCGATCCGAAAGTCAGTTTGTGAGATATCGACTACCCTAGTTTTGATGATGACGCCGCTAGTGCTGATGTTGCTGATCTAGGGCTTGCTACTGCTGATATAAATCAGATTTTGTACTATTTCTCTCTGCTGAATTATTGAAGATAAAAGAAGATATGATCAAAGGGTTTCCCCACACATTGTGGGGTTTGTCCTTGGCTAGCCGCCACATCTTGTGTCTCTTGTCTTGGCTTGTTTTTTGTTGATCGTTTAATGTTCTATCTGCACTTTACTTGATGTACATGTGATTGCTAATCTATGGAATATAATAAGAAAGAAGTAAATTGTTATAAGCATAGAACATACCATAACTTAACAGAGGCAGCATAGAGCAGAGAAGCAACACAGTGCTTCAGAGGGGAATCTGTATTTTGCTGGGGAGAAGCAGTGATTCAGTGCCAGAAATCGGAGTGGGAGCTTGGAAGCCAAGAGAATCGATCTTCCAAACAACAGTTGATCAGTTAACAAGAGAGACGCTGTTCCGAGTTGTGGGATGCAGCAGTGCGTACACTGATGCTGTGACTGCATAGAGGCAACAGAGAGCAACTCATTTTGAGCCAAGGTCAGTGTCAGATCGCCAGTGGGAGTGAGATTTTTCTCACTAGACTTTCTCTCAGTCCTTTCTATGTACGGATTGCTAGATTTGAGCATCTATAGATTTGTACTCAGATTTACTACTGCATAATAATAAAACCCTCAATTGCTGCACCGGTTTTCCCATGTTGGGTTTTTCCGATAACATTGGTCCAAAAATAGTTGTATATTTGTGTGTGTGCGCGTCTATTCTTCCAATGTTATTTTTCTTTCACAGCATTTTATTTTTGAAGGTTGCAGTGTATTAGTTTCGATATTTACCGTAGAACACAGAAATAGTTTGTTCAATTTATTTAACAAATAGAAGAAACTTAATCAATTGCTGCAGTAGGATTCCGGATATCGGAATTTTCACATGGTACCAAAGCACAGATCATAAGCCGAAGAGCTCAATAGTAGAAGGAAAGAGGAATTTCGAAGCTCTGTGTAGGCGGCAGTTCGAAACCCTTAGAGGTAGCATAGTCCTTGGCCAGGAGGGTCAGTTTTCAAGGAAAATTTGTTTCTCTGAGAGAGTCGATAGAGAATAAAATTTTCCAGATCAAAGATTAATAGAGGCAGAGGGAGACGCAATATTTTTCCTTGCAGAGCAAATCTTCAGAGGGGATGCAGTTATTTTGCAGCAGTTTGCTAGTGCAAAATAGCGTCAAGAGGAAGGAAGAGCACACACATGAGAATTCTTTTCTCAAGGGACTTCTAGCCCAGAAGTTCGTTTTTTCCCAACAAAGCAACAGTAGTTGTGAGCAGATTTGCCCACTACAGCAGGAAGTGCGTAGAGCCAGTCAACAGTTGCATAGAGGAGAAGAGGAGGAATTTGACTTTCTTCAGAAATGGCATCAGTAGGGTTGAGAGATCAAGATCAGTTGGAGGGAGTCTCCAACTATGTGATCTGGAAGGCAAGAATTGCCTGTCTTCTAGATGAATATGATCTCAAAACTTACATCGATAGTGTGGTAGCTCTACCCACAGATGCAGATTCGCTAAAGGCCTACAAGGAGATGGCGAAAGCAAAGAGGTTGATTCTCAATGGGGTTCGAGATCATGTGGTGTCTCACATAGCTGGCAAAAATATTGCCCAGCAGATGTGGGAGGCACCTGCTATGCTATACGAGGGATCTTTCGAGCAGTGGAAGATGTACCTTGAGGAGAAGTTGAGATGCACAAGGATGTAGAAAGGGGAGCGCATAGACCCCTTCCTCACTAGGCTTCAAGATATCTGAGACCCGCAGTCTACAGTAGGGTCAACGCCTCAACCTAGAGAATTGGTCCAGTTTGCTCTAAATAGGTTCACCAACAGTTTTCTAAACCATATGGCCTCACACGAAGTTGTGCTTGTTGCATATATTTTGTCTCAGATGAGCTCAGAGCCAAGGACTTTTGTTTCCTATTGCACCAGGAGGTCATTCCTGATCCAATGTTGAAACAATACCCAGAGGTACTTTTCCGATCCACTAAACTTCTTGCCCAATCTGCATCAATAAATCCACTCAACCTGATAACCTTCCCCTTGGTGTATAAGATCCCATAATCAATTGTTCCCTGTAAATACCTGACAACGTGTTTGGCTATTGCCCAGTGTGCCCTCTTTGGTTCCACCATGAACTGACTGAGAGTGTTGACAACGTAGCAAATATCTAGCCTGGTATTGACCAGATACATCAGGGACCGTATGAGTTGCTAGTATAGGGTGGGATCGACATCGTTGTCTTCTGATGCATCAATCTTCTTCCAGTTGGTGATCATTGGCAAGCCATAGGCCTATAGTCTCCCATCCCGAATCTTTTCAGGATTTCTGTAGCATACCTCCCTTGCCCAAGGAAGATTTCTCTTTTCTGTTACCAAACTTCCAACCCTAGGAAGTAGTGCATTCGTCCCAGATCGGTCATATTGAACTCTGTGGCTAGATTCTTCTTGCAGTCCTTAATGAGTCTGGATAATCCTGTCAAAAAGAGATCATACGCATATAATACTAAGATAAGTGGCTCATTCTCTATGACCAGATAGTAGAGATTTAGATCTGCGTCACTCTTGACAAACCCCATCTTCTGCAAGTAGCCATCTATTCGACCATACCATGCTCTCGGTGCTTGCTTCAGCCCATACAAGGCTTTTTTTAGTCTGCATACATGAGACTTCTTCTCAGGAGTTTCAAAGCCCTCTGGTTGTTCAATGTATACCTCTTCTTCTATTACCCCGTTTAGAAATGTCGTCTTGACATCCACCTGATGGATCTCCCATCCCATCTAGGCTGCAAGAGATATCGCGATCCTAATAGATGTATACCTGGCTACTGGGGCAAAGGTTTCCTCATAGTCAATCCCTTCCTTTTGAGCATACCCCTTAGCCACAAACTTGGCCTTGTATTTCTCAACATTGTCGTCCGCAGCATATTTGATCGTATAGATCCATCTAGATCCTACCACAGATCTGTCTTGAGGTCTTGATACCACCTCCCAGACATCGTTCACCATTATGGAGTTATACTCCTCTACCATCGCATCTAGCCAAACCTGATGCTGAGCTACCTCCTTAAAGTTGGCAGGCTCTCCATCCTGAGCTACTAACACCTGATATTTGTCTGCATGTTTTCACTCCCTCTTACTATTCCTTGGCTCACCGATGAAGTTCTCTGCATCACGTAGAATCTGACAAAGTTCCCTGATAGTTCTTCCTCTGCTGCAGGTGCTTTTGTTCACTCCTCCTCCTCATCCTGAGAATCTTCCTAACCTGAGGAAAAATTCTTCACTTATGTTGGTTTAAGAGGCATGACCAACGGATCCTCTTTCCACTGCTCCTCGGAAGGCATTTCACGAGATCTTCTGAAAGCTTTGTCCTCCATGAACTTTACATCTCGTCGTACTACTACCTTCTTGCTCCCTAAAAGATAGATTATGTATGCCTTAGCGTTATCCCTATATCCCACCAGATATCCCTTTTCCGCAGTCTAATCCAGCTTCTTCCTCTTTTCTTCGAGTATGCGGCAATATGCTAAAATCCCAAATATCCTGAAATGACTGACTTCAGGCGTCTTCCCAGTGAAGACTTTCTCTAGATTAATCTTGCCCAATGCCCGATGAAGAGTCCTATTCTAAACATAGACAGTTGTGTTGCATGCTTCCGGCCCACAAGAATTTTGGCATATCCTGATCATACAGCATGACCCTAGCTGCTTCTACAACACTCAAGTTCTTTCTTTCTGCTACCCCATTCTACTCCGGATTGTAGGGAGTTGCCCACTCTCTTCTGATGCCCTCCTTAGGGTAATAATCAGTGAAGTCCTTATCAACATACTCTCCACCATTATCTGAACGCAAAACTTTTATTTTCTTCCCAGTCAAATTCTCCACCAGAGCCTTGAACTCCTTGAATCGACAAAAAACCTCAACCTTGGTTTTCAGAAAATAAATCCAAGTTTTCCTCGAGTGGTCATCAATGAATCTAAGGAAATACTCGACACCACTGAGAGCTTTGATGGACATAATTCGCAGATATCTGAGTGTATCAATCCTAGTACACTCTTGGCCCTGTGTTTACTCCTAGGAAATGCCGCCTTGGCATACTTTCCTAGAGTGCATCCCCTGCATACACCATCTCGTTCTGTACTCAGATTCAGAACTCCTGTTACAGTGCTCTTGAGAATTCTCAGAGCTCCATGGTGCAAGTGACCCTTCTTTTTGTGCTATAGTTCATTCAAGTCCTTGTCCCCATGACTGCCTATTAGTGCCATTGGTGATTCTAGTTGTAATCTATACAAACGATTACTTTTGATCCCGATCTGCACTTTCTTTCTCTAACTCAGGTGTTTGACGTATACCTTTTCCTTGATGAAGTAGACGTCATAGCCCTTGCCTTGTAGTTGTGACACGCAACGTAAGTTCATCCCTAATCTTGGGACATGCAGCACATTTGTGGCACGGAACCGCTCTCCCGATTCTATCTAAAAAACAATGGTACCCTTCCCTACTGGAGTACACTTTGCCTTGTTTCCCATGGTAATCTGAAAGTTCATCTTCTCTTCTCGATATTCTGAGAAACACTCCCTGATTCCCGTCATATGCCATGAGGCGCCACTATCTATATACCATACTTATGATGATGCAGCACTAGTCATGCATGCCACTTCTTCTTCCATCCTGGAAGCCAACATAGGGATATCGAAATATCTTTCTCTTGTGCAATCTTTTGAAAACCTGTATGAGTCCCCTGAGGTGGATGCCTCTGCATCGTGGTCTCGACCCATAACTGATTTTCCCTTTCTGTCACTGATTACTTTCTCTAATACCATGTGAAAATTCTATCACTGCAATAATTGATTTACTTTTCCTACTTATTCCACCATAAGTTATTCATGAAATCACTTCAATAAACATTAAAATAAATATTGTTGCAGATATCACACCGTAATAGAGAAACAAACATATGCACAAGAATCAACACATTAACACAAATATTTTGGATTAATGTCCCCGGAAAAACCCGATGTGGGAAAACCGGTGCAGTGAGGGAGGATTTTATTATTCAACAATTTTCTAGTACAACAAAGTGCCAAACTGACTTACCTACAGATAGACAAATTCTCCAACACTTCTTCTGAACCCAGCGTCAACCCTGCTAACCTATGCATGGCATGAAACCCTCTGCATCAGCCTGTTGAGACTCTGCAAAGCCTCTCTGACCCTCTGATCACTCCTGCAGCGTCTACATGGATGACGCAGGCCCTGTTGGCTTTGAGCAGTCTCTGTTGCCTCTGCGTGGCTCCCTCTGGCCCTGCGTCTACCTTTTCTGCCTTTGCATTGATCTCTCATCTCTCTGCTTCGTACTTGCTACCTCCTGACTGCTCACCAAACCACTGGTTCAATTTCTCAGCTAACCCCGCTCCAGAAATTGAACTCACTGGTCTCCCTCAATGTGTTCTCCAAGTGACCCTCAAGCCTCCACTTATACTTCTTTTGTTGACAATTCAACGGCCGAGATTAAGTCCCTAATCAATGGCTAAAATTAGATCTGTCTTGATCCATGACTTTTGGACTATTCTAACATTGTTTCATATTAGTTCACATTAATATTTTATTTTCCGTAAGTTTAGACTTAGGGATTACATTAAAAATATTAATTATTTTAATATCTCCCAAACTGTTTAGAATCTGCCCAAACCCTTTCTAGGTATTGGAGATCTCATGTGCCTTAGCCTCTCCACCAAGTTTCGTGGCTAGAGCACATCCGATGCTACCCAAAATCAACAAGAAGTTGCAATAGCGCAATAGATGAGGGGCAAAGGGCCGATGCCATGGATCAGTGTGGTGCTTTTATTGGGAAACACTGCTAGAGCACATTCCTCGCTAAGACACTGTTGATTTTGGGTAGCATCAGACGTGCTCTAGCTCCAAAATTTTGTGGAGGGGCTAAAATACATGAGATCTCCAAGACCTAGAAATCATTTGGAGAAATTCCACTTGGATGAGGAGTTATCAAAATAACTAATATTTTTAATGGGTTCCTAGGTCTAAACTTAGGAAAATAAAAATATTAATGGGTATTAATAAACATAAAGGTGAGAAGCTTCTAAGAGATGAGGATCAAGTCTGTTTTAATCTTAGGCGTTGATTAGAGACTTAATCTCTGTCGTTGATTCATTCTTAGGAAAAGTATAAGAGAAGACTTGAGGATCATTTGGAAATACACCAATGGATACTCATTATCCTAAGGAAAATCGATTCTCAAAGAGAAGGAGATCGATTTCAGAGGAAGAGTTGCATGGTGGAGGAAGAGGACGGCATCAGCAGCAGCCAGTGATTGAGGAGGAGGTGACACAGTGGTATTGAGAGATAGCACGGAGGGAAGATGCAGTCCTCACGCAGGCTGACACAAAGGGATGCAAAACCACGCAGGGTGACGGAGAAGTGACGCAAAGGTGGGACAAGGGTTTCCAGGGTATCAGAAAGTTTCCAGGGAAGGGATGAACCTTGTCTCATGTGTTTTCTCTCAGTGGTGTCTCAGTTTCTCTGTAAAACCATTCCTTGTAAAGTGATTGTTCTTGAAGATTAATAAAACCGACATCTATTGCACCAGTTTTCCCACATTAGGATTTTCCGAGGACAATTGTCCAAAAAACAACTGTGTTGATGTGATTGGTTCTTTTGCTTGTTATTTTCTCTATGTAATTATGTGATAACTGAAGTAGAATTTATTTTAATGGCTAAAGGGATTTCGTAAATAACTTATTGTGAGAAATAAGTAAGTGAAATAAATCAGTTACTGCAGTAGAATTTCGTGCTAGAAATTTTCACACTAGCCACGAAATTTGATGGAGAGGCTAGAATACATCTATTCTCCAAAACTAAAAAATCGTTTCTGGAAATTCCACCTAGAGACGACTTAATCAAAATAATTATTCTTTTTTTAATGGCACCTAAGTCTAAATTTAGGAAAACTAATTAATTAATGCATGGTGAAAATCTTTTAGAAGAAGACATGGATCGAGTTCTAGTTAATCTTAGTCATCGATTATGTTTTAATCTTTGTTGTTGACATCTCAATGACAGATTATAAGAAGAAATTCGATGGGGGTTGGAGAACACACTTGAGACACTTGGTCGTTCCCCGACGCGCTTTGTGTGATACAATGTGATCTTTAACATCGTCAAGAATCAACCTCTTTGCCTTCGCCATCTCCTTTCGGTATTGCTTCAGCTCATCTGCATCCGTTGGGATAGCTACCACTGCATCTATGAATGGCTTCAAGCCATATTCATCCAGAAGGAAGGACATCCTGGCCTTCCAGATGACATAGTTGGAAGCACCATCCAACCTATCCTGATCTCGATGTCCGACAGTGGCCATCTCCGCAAAATAAGTCGAATCCTCCTCTTCTCTTCTGCTCAGTTGTTGCTAGGCTCTACGCATTCCATGCTGGAGTGAGTAAATTTTCTCACGATGACTGCTGATCTTTAAGAGAAAATCGAACTTCTGAAGCTAGAAGTACCCGAAGGAAAACTTCCCTCAGTGTGTGCTCTTTCTTCCTCCGGACGCTATTTTGCACTAGCAATTGCTGCAAAATACTGCGTCCAGCTAGGGATCTTCTCTGCAAGAAAATATTGGTTTCTCCCTCTACCTCTAGTAATCCTCGAACTGGAGAAATCTGATTTCTTTGTCCCTCTCTCAAAGAAATCGAATTTTCCTCAAGAAATTGACCGTCTTGGCCAAGAAACTGCGTTGTCTCTGAGGGTTTCTAACCCCTGCTTACACAAACCTACGAAATTCCTCTTCCCTTCTGCTACTGAGCTCTTTGGCTTATAATCTGTGCTTTGATATGACATCATTATTTTTGGACTAGACATCCCATATTGTTGAATCAAGCACCTATCTTACACAAATTGGGAATACAAGTGTTTCAAGTCCCCGGAAAAACGGTAAACCCAACTAGGGAGAACCAGTGCAGCAGCTGAGGGTTTTAATATTATGCAGTAGTGAAAATATGAGTACAAACTATGGACGCTTAAAATAGCAATTCAAAAAGAGAAATAACTGACAATAATAACTGGTGAGAAAAAAATTTCACTCCACAAGCGATCCCACATTGACCTCAACTCGAATTGAGTTGTTGCTTGCTCCCTCTGCGCAGTCATTGTGTCAACCTACACAGTTATTGTGTCCCACAAGCTCGGAACTTCGTCTCGTCTAACTATCTCGCTAGCTATTATCTGGGAAACTGATACTCTTTGCCTCCAGACCCTTCCCCCAACTTCTGGCTCAGAATCTCCACTTCTCCCCAGCAAAACAGAAATTTCCCCAAGAGGGCTATGTGTTGCCTCTCTGTGGCAATCACTACCTCTCTACAATATACTAACCGAAACTGGAAAAACTTCGTCCGGCCTCACTATCACTACCCCTCTCTCATTGCTTCGACCTCACTAAATCACTTACGGCAACACAACTGCTACTCTGGAAATTGATTTCTCAGCAAAATCAAACTTTGCAAGTGTGTTCTCCAAGCCCCATCGACTTTCTTCTTATAACCCTCTGTTGAGACTTCAACGGCCAAGATTAGATCTTAATCTATGGTTAGGATTAATTAGAAGTCGATCCATGTACTTTTCTAAAACATTCTCACCGTGACTTAATTAATTCTGATTATTAGTCATATTCCCTAAGTTTAGACTTAGGAAATATTTAAAGAATGATTAATAATCTAATTAAGTCATCTCTAAGTGGACTTTCCATAAACGATTTATGGGTTTTGGAGATCTCATGTATTCTAGCCTCTCCACAAAATTTCAAGGTTAGAACACATCCAATGCTATATAAACTAACACTCCCTCTCAGCGACGAATGTGTTCTAGTGTTGCTACCCATTGTAGCAACACCCTATCTCTGCATCATCTCCTGTCACGTTGTTGATATTTCGCTATTCCTACCCACCAACTATTGCGCAACTGTGATATGTGATGCATCTGTGTTGCTGCTGACTGGACTGCTACCAACACTACATCTGCACTACAACTCCCTCTCCATCTGCTATTTTTGCAACTACAACATCTGTAACTGAAAAGCATCCAAAATATTGAATCAATTGTGATTAGTATGATGTATATGTCACCCGAGTCTCTGACTGTTGTTAGTATCTGCCCTGTCACTGAGGAATCTGCACTGCTACTGACTCTACACTATACCAACTACACTGATACCAACTCTGCACCGCACTCCCCAACATCTGACATGCAACTAGAGTATGCATTTGTCACTCTGCCATCTTACTGCATCTACTGCCACTTATCCATCCTGCTCCTGAATATTGTGGGCTCTTGTAGCAAGGTTCTGATTCAAGAGGTGGACCTCATCAAGAATCTTGCCCATCTGTAGCACTCTGGGGCTACAAAACCCAATCACCCATTTGACTCTTGGGTTATGTCAGCATACAAGGCGAAGTCTTCCTCCAGCCTAGAGGAAAGCCTATCGATCTCTGTTGATGTTGCTTGCTAGTCCTGCTTCTCCTCCTTGTCCTTCTTCATGAGAGGACATTAGATGTTGTAATGGCCAAGCTCACCACATCTAAAGCACTTGACCTTCGACAAGTCCTTCTTTCTTCTCTTCTCCCCCTGTCCCTGACTTGGACCCTTCGATGCGAGGGCCACATACTCCTCCTCTTTCACCTACTTTGACTCGCTGTTGTTGCCACCGATGGAGCTCTTCACTAAGTCTCGCCTCAACTCCTCTTGTTGCAAAGCGGCCCACATCTTGTCCCACCTTAACAAGCTTTCTCTACCCAAAATGCTTTGGACAAATACCTGCCACTCATCGCAGACACAGTTGAGTGCCAATCGCACTAGCTCTGTGGTTTGAATGTTAGTTTTTTGTGGCATCGGTTGTGTTCTAGCCACAAAATTTGGTGAAGAGGCTAGAATACATGTATTCTCCAAAACCCACAAATCGTTTCTAGAAATTCCAGCTAGAGACGACTTAATTAAAATAATTAATCTTTTTTTAACGGTGCCTAAGTCTAAACTTCGGAAAACTGATTAATTAAAGGGTATTAATTTAGTCATGGTGAGAATATTCTAGAAGAAGACATGGATCGAGTTCTAGTTGATCTTAGCCATTGATTATGTTTTAATCTTGGTCGTTGATGTCTCAACAAGAGATTATAAGAAGAAATTTGATGGGGGTTGGAGAACACACTTGAGACACTTGGAGAGTTCGATTTTGCTGCAAAATCAATTTCCAGAGTAGCAATTGTGTGTTGCCGGAAGTGATTCAATAAGATCGAAGTAGTGAGAGAGGGGCAAGGATAGTAAGGCCGAAGGGAGATTTTCCAGTCCAGTGAGTGCATAGCAGAGAGGCAGTGAGTGCCATAGAGAGGCAACGCATTGCTTTAGAGGGGAATTCGTATTTTGCTAGTGAGAAACAGTGATTTAGTGCCAGAAATTGGAGCGGGAGCCTGGAGGCCAGGAGAATCGATCTTCCAAACAGCGATTGATCAGTTAGCAAGAGAGACATTGGTCTGAGTTGTGGGATGCAGCACTGCGTAGGTTGACACAGTGACCACACAAAGGCAACAGAGAGCAACTCATCTTGAGCCAAGGTCAGTGTCGAATCGTCATTGCGAGTGAGATTTTTCTCACTAGACTTTATGTCAATCATTTCTCTGTATGGATTGCTAGATTTGAGCATCCATAGATTTGTACTCAGATTTACTACTACATAATAATAAAACCCTCAGTTGTTGCACCGGTTTTCCCAAGTTGGGTCTTTCCGGGGACATTGGTCCAAAAATTACCGTGTATTTGTGTGTGTGCGCATCTATTCTTCCAATGTTATTTCTCTTCCACAGTATTTTATTTGTGAAGGTTGCAGTGTATTAATTTTGATATTTACCATAGAACAAAGTAAATTATTAGTTCAGTTTATTTAACAAATAGAAGAAACTTAATCAGTTGTTGCAATAGGATTCCGGATTTCGGAATTTTCACATGGTATCAGAGCACACATCGTAAGCCAGAGAGCTCAATAGTAAAAGGAAAGAGGAATTTCGGAGCTCTGTGTAGGCAACAGTTCAAAACCCTCAGAGGTAGCACAGGCTTGGCCACGAGGGTCAGTTTTTGAGGAAAAAATATTTCTCTGAGAGATTCAACAGAGAATAAAATTTTCCAGATCATAGATTACCAGAGGCAGAGGGAGACACAATATTCTTCCTTGCAGAGCAAATCTTCAGCTCAGATGTAGTTATTTTGCAACAGTTTGCTAGTGCAAAATAGCGTCAGGAGGAAGGAAGAACACACACTCAAGGAATTCTTTTCTCGGGGGAGTTCTATCCTAGAAGTTTGACTTTTCCTAGCATGGAAGTAGTAGTTGTGAGTAGATTTGCCCACTCCAGCAGGGAGTGCGTAGAGCCAATCAGTAGCTGCGCAGAGGAGAAGAGAAGGAATTTGACTTTCTTCAAAGATGGAAACAGGGTTGAGAGGTCAGGATCGGTTGGAGGAAGTCGCCAACTATGTGATCTGAAAGGCAGGAATTTCATGTCTTCTAGATGAATACAATCTCAAAACTTACATCGATAGAGTGGTAGCTCCACCCGCAAATGCAGATCCACTAAAGGCCTACAAGAAGGAGGTGGCGAAAGCAAAAAGATTGATTCTTAATGGGATTCGAGATCATGTGGTGTCTCACATAGCTAGCAAAGATACTGCCCGACAGATGTGGGAGGCACTTCCTACACTATACGAGGGATCTTCCGAGCAGTGGAAGATGTATCTTGAGGAGAAGCTGAAATGCACAAGGATGCCGAAAGGGGAGCGTATACACCCCTTCCTCACTAGACTTCAGGATATCCGAGACCAACAGTCTGCAGTAGGGTCAACGCCTCAACCTACAAAATTGGTGCAGTTTGCTCTAAACAGTGTTTCCAAAGAATGGCAAGTCTTCGTCTAGAGTATTATGGGCAGAGAAAAGTTGCCAGATTGGGATCGAATGCGAGCTAATCTACAGCAACAAGAGATGAGGCGAGATTTGGTGAAGACCACCATCATTGGCAGCAGTAGCAGCAGTTGATGAAGAAAGTAAAGGAAGAGGAGAATGTGGTCGTCGAATCAAAGGGGCAGCATGAGCAGCGCAGTAGGAAGGACACTTCCAAGGTGAAATGCTTCAGATGTGGTGAGCTTGGCCACTATAGCACTCAATGTCCTCTCAGAAATAAGGACAGAGGAGAAGTAGAATCAGCAGGCAGCATCCGCAGAGATCGACAAGTTGTCCTCGAGATTGGAGGAAGAGTTTGCCATGGTCACCAAGATACCTCCAGGAGTAAGGTGGGGTGATTTGGTCTTGTAGCCTCAAAGAGTTACTAGATGAGCAGGATTCTTGAGGAGGTCCACCTCAAGAATCAATACCTTGCTACGAGAGCCCAAAACATGCAGTAGCAGGATGGAACAGTGGCGGTTGGTGCAGTCAGGTGCCAGAGTAACAAATGCAGTAGCTAGTAGCAGGTCAAATACTGGGTAGCGCAATGTAGATTTGGCAGCGATGCAGTTGGCACAGTGCAAAGTCAGCAGTGGTGCAGAGTCTTAAGTAGACAAAGCAATAGCTAGCAGCAGTGAGGACTCAGGTGACGGATGCATCATACTGACCAGAGTTGGTTTAGTATTTTAGATGCTTTTCAATTGCAGTTGTTGCATTTGTAGCAACAACAGATGGGAAGGGAGTTGCAGTGCAGATGCAGTGTTGGCAGCAGTTCAGCACAGCTAGCAACAACACAGATGCAGCGTCTATCAGAGTTGCACAGTAGTTGGTGGGCAGTAGTAACCAGACCAATGTTGCACGAAGCGGGAGCGAAGCGGAAGCGTTTTTTGGAAGCGGGGACGCCAAAGCGTCATTTTCCTAAAATCTAGGAAGCAAAGCGTCCGCGGAAGCGTCTGCTATATATATATTTTTTTGCATTTATACTCAAAACAAACATCCCAAATACCAAATTAATTGTAAAAGACATGAAAACATGCATATTTTTGCATAAATCAAGATAGATATAACATCCATTGTACATTAATGATTAATTATTCGAGCATCAACCAT
>APFE030967788.1:101103-126298 GCA_000404065.3 Pinus taeda | reverse complement strand
TTGAACTACTTCATTAACTTGATATTCATTATAAACAAGATATATTTAAATCCCAATATTTTGATTATCTTGCTCTTAGTTGGGTTAGATCTATATCTGCCTAATTAAGATAGGATTTAGATTAGTTTCTTTTGCTTGCATCATAGAATAATCTTGCATTTAGAGCAAATTATACATTATGTTAAGTCATCTCCTCAAAGAGGCAAAACTTTAGTTGTGGCTTGGTTGAACCCAAATCAACTTAAGGGTCATTCTCTTGCCTGATCAGCAAGAAGAAGTGATCTGATGTCCCTGTCTATTGGTAGTTAAAGGTACATTATAAACCAATAGCAATAGGGGAGAAGGTAACTGGACCTAGATGAACAGTCAGAGCCACCACACCAAACGGAAAAGGAGCTGCTTTTAAGGTCCGAACCGGGTGGTTATCCCCCAATGTTGTTGCAGCGATTTTCGAGGCATCAACAGAGAGTTCAATTTTACTAGGAAATCAATTTCCAAAGTAGCAGTTGTGTGTTGTCGGAAGTGATTCAGTAAGAACGAAGCAGTGAGAAAGGGGCAAGGATAGTAAGGTCGAAGAGAGATTTTCCAGTCTGGTGAATGCATAGCAGAGAGGCAGTGCAGTGCTTCAGAGGGGAATCCGTATTTTGCTAGGGAGAAGCAATGATTCAATGCCAAAAGCTAAACTGGGTGGCTGAAGGCCAGGAGAATCGATCTTCCATACAGCAGCTGATCAGTTATAGAGAGAAACGCGGGTCCTAGTTGTGGGACGCATCACTACATAGGCTAACGTGGGGACAACACAAAGGCGACAGAGAGCAGCTCATCTTGAGAAAAGGGTAGTGTCTGATTGCCAGTGAGAGTGAGATTTTTCTCATTAGATTTTCTGTCAAAAATTTCTCTGTATGGATTTCTATATTTGAGGATCCATAGATTTCTACTCAAATTTACTCCTGCATAATAATAAAACTCTCAATTGCTGCACTGGTTTTCCCAAGTTGGTTTTTTCTGGGGACATTGGTCCAAAAATAACTATGTATTTGTGTGTGTGTGCAAATCTATTCTTCCAGTGTTATTTTTCTTTCACAATATTTTATTTGTGAAGGTTGTAGTGTATTAGTTTCGATATTTACCGTAGAACACAGTAAATAATTTGTTCAGTTTATTTAACAAATAAAAGAAACTTAATTAGTTATTGTAATAGGATTCTGGATTTCAGAACTTTCACACTGAGGTGTTGCTTCAACAACTAACAGTTGATCTCGGATCTCTTGAATCCTGGTGAGGTAGGGGTCTATGGTTCCCCCTTCTGCATCATGGTGCATTTTACCTTCTCCTCCAAATACATTTTCCGCTACTCGGAAGTGTCCTGGTATAGCGTGGAAAGTGTATCCCACATCTCTTCGGTCATTCCCTGGCTCGCTATGTGTGATACAATGTGATCTTGAACACCATCAAGAATCAACCTCTTTGCCCTCGCCATCTCCTTTCAGTATTCCTTCAGCTGAACTGCATCCTTGGGCATAGCTACCACTGCATCTATGAATGGCTTCAAGCCATATTCATCCAAAAGGAAGGACATCCTTGCCTTCCAGATGAGATAGTTGGAAGCACCGTCTAACCTGTCCTGATCTCGTAGTCCGACAGTGGCCATCTCAGCAAAATAAGTCGAAATCCTCCTCTTTTCTTCTGCTCAGTTGCAGATAGGCTCTAGGCACTCCCTGTTGGAGTGAGTAAATATGCTCATAACGACTGTTGATTTGCAAGAGAAAATCGAAGTTCTGAAGCTAGAAGTCCCCTGAGGAAAATTTCCCTCAGTGTGTGCTCTTTCTTCCTCCTAACGCTATTTTGCACTAGCAATTACTGCAAAATACTGCGTCCAGCTAGAGATCTTTTCTGCAAGAAAATATTGGCTGCTCCCTCTACCTCTAGTTGTCCTCGAACTGGAGAAATCCGTTTTCTTTGTCACTCTCTCAGAGAAATCAATTTTTCCTTGAGAAATTGACCGTCTTGGCCAAGAAATTGCGCTGCCTCAGAGGGTTTCGAACCACTACTTACGAAGAGCTACGAAATTCCTCTTCCCTTCTGCATCTGAGCTCTCCGACCTATAATCTGAGCTATAATACCATGTGAAAATTTGGCTAACCCCGAATCCTATTGCAGCAACTGATGTTATTTCTTCTATTTGTTAATTTAATTGAACAAATTATTTGATGTGTGCTATAGCAAATATCGAAAGAAATACACTGCAACCTTCACAAAACAAATATTGTGGAAGAAATAAAAAAGCTAGAAGAAATAGATGCACACAAAAATATGACACCATTATTTTTGGACCAAGTCCCCAGAAAAAACCAATGCAGCAATCGAGGGTTTTAATATTATGCAATATGAAAATATAAGTACAAACTATGGATGTTTAAAATAGCAATCCAAAAAGAGAAATAACTGGCAATAATAACTAGTGAGCAAAAAATTTCACTCCACAGGCGATCCCACATTGACCTTAGCTCGAATTGATTTGTTCCTTGCTCCCTCTATGCAGTCACTGCATCAACCTACACAGTTACTGCATCCAACAAGCTCAGAACTGTGTCTCCTCTCACTATCTCGCTAGTTGTTGTCTAGGAAATTGATACCCTTTGCCCCCAGACCCTTTTCCCAGCTTCTAGCTCAGAATCTCGACTTCTCCCCAGCAAAACAAAAATTTCCCCAAGAGGGCTATCCGCTGCCTCTATGTGGCAATGATTGCCTCTCTGCAATATACTCTCCAGAACTAGAAAAACTTTCTTCGGCCTCACTATCGTTGCCCCTCTCTCACTGCTTCGACCTCACTGAATCACTTCCGGCAACACAGTTGCTACTTTGGAAATCGATTTCTCATCAAAATCGAACTCTGCAACTATGTTCTCCAAGCCCCATCGACTTTCTTCTTATAACCCTTCATTGAGACTTCAACAGCCAAGATTAGATATTAATCTATGGTTAGGATTAACTAGAAGTCGATCCATGTACTTTTCTAGAACATTCTCACCATGACTTAATTAATTCTGATTAATTAGTCATATTCCCTAAGTTTAGACTTAGGAAATATTTAAAAAACGACTAATAATCTAATTAAGTCATCTCTAGGTGGAATTTCCATAAACAATTTCTGGGTTTTTGAGATCTCATGTATTCTAGCCTCTCCACAAAATTTCAAGGCTAGAATGCATCCAATGCTACAAAAACTAACATAGAATGCCAATGTGCCAATTGGATATAAAAGAGAAAAACTTGAATTCCTTATGAACACAATTAGCGATTCCTTAGACAATCTCAAGATTACTCATATTGCAATTATAATAACAATTAAATGCTTTTAAGAGTGACTTGATTTGCAAGATTATAAACTTTAGATGTGAAACTCACGAGCAACAAGTTAGTAAATCCACAAGAAACAATGTAACCAATTTTCCAATTGTCCACTTCTTTAGCAATGTGATAGAAATGACAAGTAGAGATATTTCAATGTCACAATAATGCTAGTTATCAATGGGAGAAAGAGAGCATTCATCAACAATATTATTCCTCTAGAGCAATAAGCCAATCTTATCCAGCAATCACCAATTCAGTTAGCCTTTTAAAGCACTTATGTCCAATGTAAATGCAAACAATGGTATGCTTATGTATGCAAGGGATGCAAAAATGCAAAGAAATGCAAGATGGGGCAGCCAAGAGACCAATGATTGCAGCAGTAAGAAAGACACCCAATGACAAAAGAAGGCACTTACTTAAGATGCCAAATATGCTAGAATCGAATGTCCAATGGAATTAGATGACTTTCCACTACTTTTCACACCCCTGTTATGTTTATGTTAGACCTTATGATGCATATGACAGTCCTCCAAATTTGTATGGTAGTCCTCAAAAAATGCCAAAAAGATGCCAAGAAGTGCAAGCCCAAGGGGTGCAAACGATATGCCAATGAGAAACTATGAATGCAGGCTACTTATTATGCAACTGTAATGTGATTTTATCACTGTTGTAGGTGACTTTACAGCGCTGTAGCAAACATATCAGACCTTGAAATTTACCAAACAAACCTTCAATCTTCACTTACATGCAACCAATGAAGCACAAGACCAAATTTTATTGCCTTAACTGATTAATTAATGAGATTAGAACTATTTTAGATGTGTTTATGCCCTGAATACACCACTGTCACTAATATGCTTCAGAACTCAAATAAAACAGTGATGATGCAAAGAGGGTTAGAGTGCAAACCACTAGGCCTAATGGCCTTGTAGTTGACTAGTTTGGTGTCCAATGAACTTTTCCACCTGCAACCACAATGTTAGCTTCAAAATCACTGCAAAACAAGACATTCGAGACCACAAACCAATAAAAACTCAATCAATGACTAAAGAATGGCTTGGATGAGAGCTAGGAGGGCAACCAAGGCCAACGATGAGGCTAGAAAGGCCAAGGAAGGGAAACGATAGGCCAAGAAGGGCTAGAGGAGGCCAAGAATGAGAGAAACAAGGCCTAAAGTCTGTGGATAGGGCAGAGAAAGCCCAATAAGGGCAACGAATCAAGGGAAGAGCCCTCTAAGGCTCACAACAAGGCCTCAAAGGCCTGCGGCTTAGGAAAAAGGGCCTAGAAAGGCCACAACAGGGGCATAGGAGGCCCCAAAAGGGGTTGCAGCAAAGGGACAAGGCCCTAGGAGCAATGTTTTAAAACTCCGACTCCGACTCCGACTCAGCCGAGGGTCGACTCCGACTCGGTATCCACTCAGCCAGCTCAATTTCAATGACTCGGTCGTTGTAAAAAATACACTAAATATTTATTTTTATAAAAACACTTAATTTTAAAGATTTTCATTCATGTTTCCAAACACACAGCATTAGAATATAGATAGAAGACAACATATGATCAAAGTAGGCTCATGAATATATCCATTATATCAAAATGGCACCCAGTGCACTGTCCAATATGTACATGATGATGATATAGAGATCAAAACAAAAAAAAACATAACCAAGTAGGCTATAAATGGCCTCTACAACAAAAGTCTGTGACCAGTACTACTGGCTACTACTAGAGTTGCCAACATCATTTGGCTCAGTGTTACTTGGGAGCGGGAACAAAAGTAGGGAGTGAGAGCGAAAACAAGAGCGGGAGTGACACTTTCATAAGCTCTCGGTTTGGGAGCGAATCCCGAAGGAGTTCGACAACCATTGTCACTAACATCAAGGTACATAGAGGGATTGGTGCTCTTGATTAAATATGAGTTCCATAGCCTAATACATGACAAAATTCAATGGAAACGTTGCAATCCCCCAATCGTGAAATCCTGAAAAACTGATAAGTCTGTTGGATTTTGAATTAAATCTAAAATTCTACTTTCTCCATATGAAATCCAATGAGGCTAGAGCCACTCTCAAACATCCTCAGTCATTTCATGGTAATGTTAAAAATTTAAGTAAAGGGATGAAAATGAAGATTAAGGAGAATGTCACTTTTACTTTAAGAATTTAACATTACCATGAATAGCATATCAATACTAGGAGAGGGAAATGGACCCCAAAGACCAACAAACAATTAATAAAACCATTTGGAGTCCCCCACTCTTCGAAAAAAAAATCAAAAATATTGTGTTTTTGGGGGTTCACTGGCCACTTTCCTTGACCCGGCCGGGTTGATATGGACTCAGTCGACCGAACCGGTTCAACCACCAAGTTGAAATTATTTTGGCCGACTCGGACCAACTCGGTCGAGCCGGTTCCAAGCCGGCCGGGTTTAAAAACACTGCCTAGGAGGGCCGACAACAAAGGTAGGAGGCCATGACAAGGGAGGAAAAGGGGCACGCCAAGGGAAGGAAGGCACCTAGGCCTGCAACCTTGTGGAAAAAAGCCAAAAATGGCCTGCGAGTCACCCAAACAAGAAAGAAAGGCTATCGCGGAGGGAGGAGAGGCAACGGCTAGGGCTAATAGGCTTGAAATCAACTCGAACCCCTGCAAAACACAAGCAAGTTAGCAAAACACCAAGATTTGACCACGAAAATGCCAAGAATCACCTTGATAGGGCCAGCGTCTTCCTTTTTTGGCTGGACGTTGAGCTTGGAAAAGGTCTAGAGGGTAGAACTTGTCTACCTAGGCCTAAATCTACCTCAAAACCCCATCGATTTTCCTTGAATGATTGAGGATTGACCTGCAAAATGAATGAAAGAATTCCCAAAACCCAAATATATACAAAAAAATTCAAAACCCCAAAAACCACAAGTGCTACAAAATAAAACAAAGGTTAGAAATATTTACAATATTTACAAAATAAAATTATTAGCTCTCATTAGCAAATTAAATCTTTGTAGCCTAGCATCAAATAAAAATTTTGAATAAAATATTTAAATAAATTTTATGGATAAATGATTTTGAAATATAGACCAGCCAAAACCCTCCTGCAAAATAATTTGTCACCATGAAAGCTTAGAGCCCAAACAAGGTAGGCGCTTCCCAACAGTCTATGAACTTGGAGCCCAAGGGTTAGCATACATGTAAATCTCTATTAAATCTTAAAATTAATTGTTAGACCATATAGTGAATCAAATCACCTAAGATAACTCATACCAATAGAATGTTCTTATCACCGACAAATGAAATAACAGTTAAATTTGCAGCACAATATAGACAAACACATTACTAGCACATACCACAAATCAGCAGATAGAAGAACACCATGAACTAAAACCCCAAAGTCTTTCTATTCTGAGAAAATTGTTTTGAGCAAAGCCGAAGCTCATTACGTGTTACAAAATTGCCTTATCCAAAGATGGGAAAAAAAAGTTAAAATGGCTTCCTTATATAGAGAAAACCCATCTAAGTGGAAAATAACGGCTAGTTGGCTTGATCCTTGTCAAAACAATTTTGATCATCGAAAATAACTTGATCATCTTTTAATCTCCACCATTGAATTTTTATTTTTGAAGAAAAATTCGAATTTCTCTTCAAAACCATTTTTTATTAATCCAAAAAATAATATTTTGGATTAATTTCCTCAAAATTTGGACTTTGACTTAACCACCAAGGTCCAAGGGCTCAAATTTCCTTAAAATATCCATTTTTCCCTTGGTGGAGGACCTCTAAAATTTGACTTCTTTTTGACCCACGAATTTTTTATTATTTTCCACTTGGAGAGAAATTAATTTCTCTATAATTATTTTTTAACTCAAAATTAATTAATTTTTTGGCTCAGGATTTTTATTTAATTTTGCCACAACACTTAATTAATTGACACTAGAGGGGATTTATTTATTTTTCCACCATCAAATATTTTCGCCATGGTTTCTGATTACGAGGGACATGTTACCCACCACCTATGGATGGTCCTCGGCCAGCAGCCCCCAAATAGCTCGATATGCCATTTTCTCCGCCACTTGATCCAGCCATGTGGTCCCTTGCCCATCTATTAAGAGTGTATGTTTGAAGGTGGGTCTCCTGACCCCAAAGGTATGACTTTTCATTGGTATAGTTGAGTAATTTTCCTTACTTGTCATGGGCACTTTTGGGCATGAATTAGTGGGGGGATTCGGTGGAAAGAGTGGGTTAGGCTTGTATTCTTGTCTCCACTGCCCGTTTTCATGGTTAACCTTGTATCCTAGTCCCGTGGGATATCCTTTACTAACCATTTGGCTTTTGGGTAGGCTTATGAAGATCTAGGAGAGATGATATCCAATAAAGAAATGATTACCATTGTTCTAAATGCTCTATCTGATGACCAAGGAAACCTTGTACCAAAGGCCTATGAAGAGGAGAAAGCTATCCCATTCAATAATTTGTGGTCACTATCCAAGATCGAAGAAAACAAGTTGAAGGAAAATGGTGATACAGGATCAAATGAGCAGGGTCAAACAATTGTTGTCATGTCAAGAAGCAAAGGAACATTTGGCAAGTTTGGTCCTCAGAAAAAGAAGAAGAACAATATGTCGCAGATCCAATGCTATGGATGTCAAGGATATGGGCACTACAAGAGAGAATATCCTAAGCTCAAGAAGGACAGCAACAAACGAAGAAGGGAAGAAGCCCATATCACTGAAGAAGTGGAAGAAGCTGAAAAGAAGAAATTCAAGAAGGAGGAAGTAAAAGATCTCTACTATTATTGAGACAAGTTTTCCTCACCTAGTTCTTCTCAAGTTTTTGTTTTCTGTTATAAAGTATAACTATCATATTAGGAATCGTTATAAGCATGATAGGATGCATCATGTTAGGATATGGCATCATAGAAGCATACGATTGAAAGCAAGAGCTCATGACATCTTCATAAAGAAACACAAAAGATAGCTGAAATAGAAGTCTATGGCTATCATCTATAGAAAGATCTAGCTCTTGGTAACCTCATTAGAAGCATGAGTAGTACTTATGGGAAAAATAAAGTCATCTAGCATAAAGCTCATCACACATCATTCAAAAGGAGCATTTGCAGGATGAAGATGATCAAGATACTTCGTTGGAATCTTCATTGGAAGGTTCACCTACTGGAAGAAGCAAGTGTCTCACCAAGACTTCCAACCTGTATGGGATTTCATGGAATGATGGTATGATGTCGAAAGAAGTTAAGCAGATCAAGGAATTGAAGTTCTTTCAATCAAGGAAGTTGTTGAAGGAAGTCCAGATGACTTAAAAGAATAATGAGGCATGTATGCTTGTATTTGATACAATAGAGTCATGTCATACAGTTGTAGGTAACATCGATAAATGCTCTATCTCGAGAGCATGATCAAAAGGAAGGATATCTTCCTTTGAAAGGATGCATGGGTCACACATTGCCTAGATGAAATCAACATAATATGTCCTCATATAAAATATGAGGTGGTTGACAATATTTGTAGGAACTCTAATTGAAATTTCTTGGAAAGGAAATGTGTGAAGAAAGAAAGAGATCATGAAATATGCAACTATGGAGAAAGCAATCAACATCCAAGGACTAAAATATTTGACTATGATATCTCCATGAAAGATACGAAAATCTTGATGAAGTCTGAAATAGAAAGAGACCTTTGATAGTATATATCTTTTGGAGATGTGTCAATATGTATGCAAGATGTTGATGCTCACAAGAAGATGTCATGATGAAAGACCATCACAAAGGTAATTTTGATTTAATGTTCATTTCTTATTTTTGAATAATATCTAGATGGGCTTATGCAGGGCTGCCAAGGGAAGAGTTGTGGATGTCTTCCACAACTGATGCCCATGTAGCAGGATGAAAGATCCTTAAGGAAACATGGCATGAAGAAGGGAGCGTGGCATAAAGGAAGACTAGATATGGACTATTGGATCACTTTCCAATGAAAGGAATAATGACATGACTAACTCATGGATGAAAGTGATGGACGGTCTATGCCCTACGAAGAAGCCCCAAAAGATGTAGACTCTATGACAAAGAAGAAATTCATGACATCAAAGGAAGGAGTTCTACAAGCAGCTGGTTGTCTCGTGATCTCCACCTAAAGAGTTGTTGGAAGCAAGTCCATGGTCAAGAGGGAGCTTGGGTACATGCCTTTTATGGAATGGGTTGGTCATCCCTGGTTAAGAGGGAGTGACAGATATGGTTCTCTACTTCATGTGTCATGCACTAGACCAGGACTAATAGTCATGAGTCTTAGTGAAGGCCATGAAAAGAGATAGACACATCCTTATTGTCTTCACTTGGGAAGATAGAATGGAGGATTGAGTAGGCATCTATCATCCGATACTCTTTGAGGATGTGGTAGGGCATCAAAGATAAGAGTAGTTGTAAAGAACCAATATTCTTTGAGGATTGGGAATCCAATATAAGAATAGTCCTAGTGGAACATACTCTGAGAGAACCCAGTTAGGGTATGTTCCAAGAGAGACAATGATGAGGGTGTCTATAAATCATTAGTCTCGCCAGCATTGTGCTCTAAGCTTGTGGAAAGATAGATTTGTTATTCAAGGCTTTGCTATGTGACAATGTTGGAGGATATGATGCTATACAAATGGGTTACCAATCTAACTCTTCTTATGAGAATTCTTCAGACTGAAAATGTCCAAGTACCTTATATGGATTATGAATACCTCCCTAGTTAAGAGGGAGTGTTGAAATATGTAACTAGGTTTGGGCTTCATAATGACAGATGTAATCATGATTTTATGTATTTAATGAAAAGAGAAAAATTTATTTATTATTGTGAGTCTTGAGGCATGGATTGCATGCTCAAGAGAATTTATTTTTATAGGTAAAAGCACCCAATGAGTGCTTGTAGGTTTGTGATAAAGTTATTGAGACATTGTCAAGCATGAATGACCCTTTTGGGCATGTTACATATTGTAAAGAAAATTATTTGAGTCAAATTACAGCCAAAGACCATCCAAGACCAAGTCAATCATGCAAGCATCAAGACGGCCTAAGGACATGTCAAGTCGTCCTAATAGAAGGCTCAAGGAAGCCTATATCTAGGGCACTCGGCCTCATTTGTAGAACACACTCACACTCACACAAGTTCGATCATAAAGAAGAAAAGAAGTGCGAAGAAGAGGAGGTTGAAGGAAGACGAAGAAGTCGAAGCTTTGGGTTTTGTTTTGGGCTACTTCTCTCCACACATGCGAAGGAATTAGGGCACATATAGTTGCTGTAAAACCGACTTGCAAAAGCAAAGTTAGGTCACCAAAAGGAGTTGTTCTGATAGCTGAGTTCTCTAAGAGAAAGAATCTACCTAAGTAGAGAAGCAAAGTTGCAGTCGAAGCTGTAGTAAAAGTTGCAGTTTCTAGGCAAGTCGAAGTTGCAATTTCAGGGCAAGTCGAAGTTGCAGTTTCTAGGTATGTTGAAGGTGCAGTTACAGGATAGGTCGAAGTTGCTGGAAAGAGGAGTTACTGAAAGAAGAAGCATTGACTTGGTCTTGGAAGGGTTCTTGGTCAAGGGTCTAGGTCTTCGAATTCGTCAATTGAAGATTCTATAAGAAGAAGAATTCGTTGTGTTTTCCTCTCTAGCTTGGAGAGGTTTTTGCCCTGGCTTATCGTCTACATCTTGTGTCCTTTGTCTCATTGTCTTTATGTTTTGGTAGTCGTTTGATGAAGACAGAACACATAATAATAATCAAGTACAAGAAGAAACTAATTAAGAAAAGTAAAAAGTCCTCACAAGCAGTTATCATTATAAGAGAAATCATCTAATATCTTTACCCTAGATTTCTCTATTGAAGAATCTAGGGCAAAGTAGTGTAGTGTGATTCTTCATTACTTGATAACAATTTGTGGAGTCTTTTTACTTTTTCTAGTTAACTTAATCTTCTTCTTATTATTATTAATGCATGTGTGTACTTCATCAAACTACTACCAAAATATAAGAACAAGAACACAAGATGTTGGCTCTCTGCCATGGCCAAAACCTCTCTTCTCTTGAGAGGAAAAACCTTTAGTGAATTTCTCTTATTGAAGCTTCTATTGATCAATGCCAAACCCTAGACCCCTAACAAGAGTATCCTCCAAGCACAAGTCAAGTCCTTCCTTCTTCCCGCACCTTATTCCCTGGTACTTCTTCCAGCACTTCTTCTAGAACTTTGTTCTCTGGCACTTCGTCCTCCTTCTTCCAGCACTTCTTCTTGCTATGATTCTTGTCTAGAGTTAGACCTTCCTTGAATGAGTCTTCTAGATGAAGTGTTACTCTTCTATCCCTTGCTCAAGTATGTCTTTGACCAGCCGAGATCCTTCTTAAGTCTATGACTGTTCTGCTATTCTGCAACCCTAATTTCTTCCTTCGCTAGAGAGAGGGGCTCCTTCGCTTGTCTTGAGAGACCTTGTGAGTCTAGTGTCAAACCCAAACAACACAAAACTATGGACTGTTTGTCCCTGCTGTCATACCCGCAGATTTCTCCTCCTCTTCCTCGCACGTGTGACAGTTTCTAGCCCTAGAAACAGTCTTTTACCTTCGCTGTCCCTTCTTATTTCTTCGCTGCACCTTGTAGACCCTTTACCTTGGTTTCATTCGTTCCTTCTTGTCTTCTTTCCTTTGCGGATTTCAGAGCTTGAGTAGTGCATTGTATTTGGAGTGGACAGCCTCTATAAATAGAGGACTGTCCCTCCATTTAGGCCAACTTGATTGACTGTTTGTAGGCCGACTTGGAGGGCAGATTGGAGGCTGATTTGTTGAGCAGACTGTGGATAGAATCCATGGTCGTGTAGCATGCTTGAAGGAGCTTCTTGAAGGTGCCATTGCATAGGAGTAGACTTGACTATGATTGGAGGTTTTCCCTTTGACTTTTATATATATTTATACATGGCGTAACCTGCCCTTAAGGCCTTCAATATTTTCTCTTGACTATTTGACTCACCTATAGCACTTTGACATGTGCTAGACCTACTTCAATGAGCAAGAAACTCATTGACATCTATTATAAAAATAATATTTCTTTTCTTGAATAAGTACAAATATCAAAAGTACATGTATGAAGACCAAACCTAGTTACACTTCCTTCAACATTCTCAACACTTGGGATAGCAGCATTGGGAGTAATCCAGTTTGGTTTAGCTACAAGTTCCCATTGGTTTTCAAGCATTCCCGGTACCAGCCACGTTTATTACTCAATGGAATTCCCAAAGCCTACGATAGATGTCAACCCATGTCAGATATTCCAGATTAAATCTAAACCCAAGCCCCTAAAACATGGACACTAATGCTCTAGTAGGTGTGATGGGCAAGAGAAACATAGCAGTATACTAGAAAATACAAGTGTAATGGACAAGAGATAAGTAGCTGTACAATAGAAATAAGGATTGTTGAATCTTGTATATAGGCCAGCCTATTGGGCTACAAAGAACAATTGAAGATTAACATCTACTTATTTTGCAATACAGTTTGAAATGATTCCAACTTAAGAGCTCACAGACAGGGAAAATATTAAATAATGATTTTTATAATGTAAAAGAGAAAGTTGTGCCATAAAATCAAAAAAGCAAAGATCTTCAATAACTCACCCACTTCAGAGGTCCTTGTGTATTATTTCCAACATCATGCATATAGATATCACCAAAAATAGATGGATGAAAGATAGCCGACAGAAGTGCAGCTATAGGTGCAACCCTTCGCTTATTGCAATCAGAGCAGGCTGTCCAAGTAGACTGCACCAATGACCACATAATCTGCAGAGTGCAATGCAGTGCAGTGCCATGAATTGACAAAAATCCATCCAGTCTAAAGAACATATCATATCACAGCCAACATAAAAAACAGGTTCAAACTACTAAACAGGTACATAGAAACACAGGATTCCCTTCCTTGAAAGCGAAAACAACACATGCTGTTGTTGGTTAAATTATGCCAGCAACAAAAAATTTAAATTTTACAGAACAGAGTGAAATTACACATGATAAACTGTAAGCACTGATACCATTTGGTAATCCCAGGAAAACAATAACAAATTTGGATTGAAGGTCCAGTAGGCAAAAGGCCCATTCTTTCAGACAAACATGAATAAATAGGTCATTATCTATGTAAGTAAATTCAAACTGAATATCTCACTCAGGTTCTGAAACTGGCCATGGATACTACAAGAAGGGTCCTTTAATAGAAGTTCTGAGATCCTTGAATTTTAAGTAACTCATTAGGAACCATGGAATGGTTTTAAACAATAGTGGAATTTCACTATTTTCAGTGCCTCTACCATTTGAAACATGTGAGATTTGAAAGTGTTGCAATTTCATATGGATAAAAAAAACATGAAATACCAAAAGAATTCAAGGATTTAGCAACTGTATTGCACATGATTCCAAGATACAGAATAAGGATTGAGACCTCTAGAACCAAAAAGGACATTTATCACTGACATAAACCTTCAAATTCCTTTCTACAGAGAAAACATTGCACCATATAGTACACTGTAAAATTATGGCTTCGATAAAACTTAGCGGATCTCTATCAGCAAGAATAGGAAAAAAAATTATATATTGGAATATACTAGTTGCACTGTCTACTGCCTCAACAAAAGAGAAATATCAACCAATCCAAACCTCAACTTTCTTTTGGTTGTGAAGACTATTATTTGAAGGTACTCGTTTTAACAAACCCCAATTCATCACCCATCTCACAGTTCTCAAAATCGGAAGAATGGAATCCTCATCAGCACTTTCCAAGCTGCATCAAAGAACCCAAAGATAAAAGTAGATTTAATAGCCAAAGCCAACAGTAAACTCCTATCTCAATTTTTCTATAAGAAACTATCAAAAATGTTCATATATGTAGAACTGATAAAAATACACATTTGGAATAAAAGATACAATCATGTTGCTGATTCAAAACCTTAAGGCTGTGAAATGGCATAAACAAAGTGACAACCCTCTAATTCAAAGTACTAGAAAGAAAGAAAATATGACAGAAAATAATGTCCACAAGAAATGAAAAGCAAAGAATGTAATCACAGATATGCCTGAAATAAGAAACAACAGAAAAAGCAATAGGGTATACCTATCATTAACATGTCAGCTACAGAGAGTTCATCTAACGACCTCAAATGATAAAATGATCGATGTGATGTGGGTCTGGTACAAGAACTAAGCTTGTTAAATCTGATGGTGAAAATATTAAGCCTATGGGCTTGAAATCCTGGAAAGGATGTTTTGCAAAGGGGACTTCATACCATAAAAAGAAAAAATCCTTTTATAAGATCTTGGAAAGAATCTTATGAGAAAATACCTTAGTATCTGATTATCAAACACAAATCCCTATTATTTGTAAATATTATGTAATACAGATCTTGTATTCAATATAACTCAGAACAGAATGCGCATTATTACAAGTGCATACATAAACAGTGTACATGATATATAGTATATACTTTTGTCATAAAGTCGGGATAAATGACACAGGCAGAGTTTTTTGCTAAATAAAATGGCATAAAGCCCACAGGGGGCAGCTAAATTGGCAAGGCCGTTTTATGGAGTGTTATGTATAAAATGAGATCCAAGGTTCAAATACCCCACCCCCCCCCCCCAATTAAACCATGTCTATGGAAAAGGCATATATAGGCACCTAGAGGTTATAGTGGTAGCAGTCAGAATTGACACCATGTCACACGAGTATGAAACTGGCCCAATAGCCAATTTCTCTAGTCACAAAAAAAAATGATATAATCATGACTTAAGTTATTGCGCTGAGAGGTGCTCTATATCCCAGTACTAGGGAGATGTTGTCACGTTAGTGTTATTTTAAATACTGTTACATTAAAAAATAATAAAAAAATAAAGTCAGCTCATTAAAAAAATGCTATGGGGAAGATTTCTCCATGTTTATTGATGCGGAAGGCCTTCAGATAGCTTGAAGATCACAGAAGTGAACTCATGAAATACAGATACAGATTGTTTGAAAGATCAGGATCTTCCAGATTGGTTGAAAGGTCAGGATCCAGATATGGGGAAATGACATATAAAATAGAATAAAGATATATATTTATATTCATCAAAAAAACAGTGAACAAACACAGAAGATTCAGATCTCTAAATATATTTCAATCCAGATTAGTCTCACAAAGTCAGAAAAGCAGACTGATATTGAAAACTCAGATTTGTGTGTTAGAGTAAAAGTTAATATTTTTAAGGTCCCGCACTTTATCTGTCTTTAATGTTATGTTATTTAATATGCCATTTTGAAACATTGATTTTCTGGGAGGATCCACCTGACATTTCCAGGAAGTAGCAAATAGATCCTGAGCAGATCCTCCAGCACTTCCAAACCAGAAATCTATCTCAAGCAAATCTAGATCCAGATCTGTGGAACACAGATCTTGATCTGAAAAAGGTGAATTTGTTAACCCATAATTAAAATGCCCTAGGCTGATTTATAAACTTTGGAATGCATAATAGACATGGATGATTACCATGGGGTTGATGCTAGTCAGATGAACCAACTAGTTAATTAAAACAGGTATATACATATTTATGTGCATGTGTTACCATTAAAATAATATGAATCTATTCTTGGTGTGCCTATGGTTGACATCATGCTCAGTGCATCACCTGAAAGGTTAATGTGAAATTCCAGCTAGGTTGAAGGGAGATCTGAGTAACTGATGTTGGTCATCCTATGCCCCATAGATTCATGACAAGGAGTGGACTAAAGTCAAGAGTCTTAGTTGTTTAGTTGGGTAGTGAAGGAAACATAGCACTAACTTTTGGAGTAGGGTCTGTATTAGGAGTTTTGGAAGTTAAGCATTTTACTTTCTGTAATAATGTGCAATTGTCCACTGCATAGACAATCCATTGCCTTGATGATGACCCTCCAATAGTTAATTGAGTAAGTAGGCATTGCGCACTATCCCTATGTGTTCTATTCTAACCTGCATTTGAGGTGAAAGGAAACTGAGTCTCTAGCATATGGTTTACTTGGGGTAATTGAAATTATAATATTCTAATAATTTTCCAGGTGAAACTGAAAACTCAATATATAGAATTTTGTAAGCAAAACCAACCATTGGGGTGGGACTTGTCTTTTCTCTTGTAAGAAATCCTAAGAATGCACACAGTTTCATTGTTGCATTAATCAAGTCCTGCTACTGTACCCTCACTGCATACCTGTCAGTTGCATCAAAAATAACATTCTCCAAAATTGCATCAGAAACTGCACTGTCATCATCGTCCGGCATTCCTGAACATGGATTTACAGATCGCCGAGAAATTGACAAGAAAGAATCCAAGCAACACCACTGAACAAAGATAATAAATATAATGTAAGATCTCATGATGAAAATAACTAATGTAACTCCTCAAATAGTGAACCATAGTGGTATCAATTACAAGTTATCATTTACGAGGTTTTCTACATGTTAACTTCCAAGCTACTCCAGTTTAAAACAATAGAACCCTCTTTTCCGTTGGTATTTCACAAAGAAATAGCCTTATTTATATGATATTTTACATTTTGCAACATGCCATAAATTTTCTCCCCACAAAATATGTTGGAATGCAGAACAGATAAGAAGGAAAACAAATAAAGAAAATAACATAATAACATAAATTAGTTTCACAACTTTGCATGTCCAAGGGATGGTACCCATATGGCATGATATCTAACAAAAGAATAACACTATCTACCAAAACTCCTTTTTTCTTTCTATCATATACTGGGTGGCACCAATTTGTGTGTGTTGAGAATTTACAATCATTAAAAGGCAAAAAGACAGAATGGCATCTTCTTTTTCAGTGGCAGCTTCAACGAACTTGAAATTATCCACCTGTAAGATAGCTGTAAATTTTGTTAACATGTTCTTTTCTTAGGACAATTACTTCAATGTTTCATATTAGCCCATTTACAATTCCAATTTATTTCCATCAGCAATCACAAAATCCATTATCACATCGACAGTAAGTCAGTAACTGAAGAAAGAACATAGACGATAAATGCAGAAGACAAGCCAAGACAAGAGAACACAGGATTGGCTCAAGCTAGGGAAAAACCCCAAGATGGAGAAAACCCTTGATCAATTCTTCTTATTATTATTATCAAATGCTCAGTAGAGAAAGAGAGAGAGAGACAGAATACAATTAAAGTCAAAATTGACTTGCCAATATGAAGATCAGTGCCACTGTTCAAATGCCAAAGAAACAGCCCAATCAAGTCTGAATCCTGGTTAGGTTTTATTCCACACTGTTACAACTCTTCTACTCACCTCCAGATTTCCTTTCAAGGCAGCGGCCTCTCTTCAATAGGTTCTGTCCACATTTATTAGCTGTTCTGAGCTGATGCCAACCCTAAATAAGCCTTTCGGTCCACCTGATTCATGGAGACTAGGCCTGCGGCCTAGCTGAGATACCAACCAGTCTCTCGTCCTTGTATTTCAAGGAGTATTAGCACTGAGGCCTACCTGTACCAATCTGTCAGGAATGCAGCTTACAGTTGAAGAGAAGAGCCACACAGAAGTAGGACCAAAACACCATCAAATAGCCCTTAACAAATGCTGCTTCCTCTCTGCTCAAACTCGGACCTGTAATTGAAGATAAATGAGCCCAAAACAAATCATAAATAAGCCCGGACTTTCTCCAAACCAATATCAGCCTCCTGCCTGTGGAACTTGACTCATGAAGGAGACTAAAATGATGCCAACATTGCCTTCATCACCTTCATTGGAGATCTTCTTCTTGTATGGCTATTTCAGAGACGAGAAGAATGAGATATAAATTGTGTATAATGAGGATAGAGGTCACGTCCTTTTATATGAGATGGAGAGGGGTTTAACTTGGTTAATTAACCCCAACCCAACCTTGATGAATTACACATGAGTGGGCTTGTATTCAAAAGTATATTTTCCCTTATCCAATTTTAGTGATCTTTAGGTCGATTTTGGTCCTCTTGAAAAGAAGAATTCATTGCAATAATCATCTCCATCAAATGAGTTGTCCAAAGTGGAATTTGGCCCCTATTTGCCAATTTTAGCAATAGCCTATTTGATAGGAAAAATGGAACAATAGAGGAAGAAGATCTAGTTGATTACTCAATGAAAGGGAAGGATTTATGAAGTCTGACTTCGGGTAAATGGATGAGCTACTAGCATATTGGCAGGAGGCTAGGGTTTCAGATTCAAGGTTGGCTAAACAGGAAGTGGTCCATGCAAAACCTTCATAAGTTGCTCAAACTATTAGTACGAAGTCCTTAGTGGCAGAGGAGTATAGGGAGTCTGTCCTGTTACCCACTTGTTGTCTCTCAAATTGTATAGGCACGGTGCAACAATGACTCAAGTCGGGGGTTGTCACTCTGATCCCCAACCTCTTTGTTCTAGTTGTCTTCCAAGAGCAGGCTATGGGGGGTAGTCCCTATGGAAGATGGAAATGCAAGACTTATTGGTGACCAACAAGTCCGGGAGACACAATTTGGCCTAGCCACTTGGTTGATCTTAGCAAGTTATGAGATTAGGTTGAATTATTTATGATACCAGTGCCTTATGGAGTTAACTACTTGCTTTAGATCAATTACATACCAGGTGACCGGATAAACAATCGTTACTTTGATGCTTAACTATCCTATATGAAATGCAAGATCTAAAATCTAGGTGAAATGCAAGATCTTGGTTAATTTCAATTAAATGCCTAGCTAAATAAATCCCTTAACCCTTAATTGTTTTGAGGCTAGTCTCAAAAGTAGGTGGTAGAGAGAAGTCAAGCTGAAGCAAGCAAAGGTTTGGTTAACGACACCTCTCCTTGAAATCTAACGTACCCGATGCCTCTAGCACTGCAGAGACTGTGGCTTTGACGACTGCAAGGTCACTATTTTAACCACTACAGAGGATCTATCCTCCTCAAGCTACAAGACGAAGAGTGGCCCTATCTTTCTATCAACCAAGCTTAGGCTTGGAGGTAAGTTGATTAATGCAAATATAGGCCTAGAATGCAACACAAGATGCTTGAGTGATCTTGAGTTAAGATTGTTTACAACTTTAAGTACTTACTTATGATTATATTATGACAAGAGTACTTAACAATGAATAAGCGACAATCTTAAACGCAAGATAAGTGCTCAATTACAATAGTGCTCACAAGATACAAGAGATAACCAAGATATAATTGCTCAAGTATTAAACAAGAAGATAGATGATCTTAAGAATAGATCACCAATATGCCCAAGATAAAAGTTATCATCCACAAAAGATATTATCCATGAAACAATAATGACAATGATGACAAGTAAAAGAGAACTAGAGCACTTATCCAAAAAATGTTACTTAGAACAATCAATAATTGTATGAAAAATATCAATGACAATTGCTCGAGAAGATTAATGTTCTTTAGACATTTAGGGGCTTTAGATAATGCCAAAATTGTAGTTAGACCCTCAATGCCAATATCCAATCAATTTGAGCAATATTAACCAATCCACAAGATATCAGATCCTAAGTTTAAGTGCTTTAGAGAGTGAGTTTATTAAGTGTAAAATTGTAATTTTAGGATTATGAAACTCACAAGAAAACAAGTGTCTTATGAAACAACAAAGCAACATGACCAATTTCCAATTTCTCTACCAATCCAATTTATCAATTCTTTTCACAATATACTAGGCTTATCATTAGAGCATTAAACAATATTCAGAATGCCTTAATTAACGTATGCCCAATGTTTATATCAGCAGTAAATCAAATTGTCAAATTACTCGTAATTCACTTGTTTTGAGCACTATGGAATATAATAGATGAAATACCTAAGAGTAAGAGTGCGAATGAAATGAATGATGTAGCAAATAAGAAACTACAAGGCAGCCCAAAACCAATCCCTTTGCCAACAAAATGTGAATCATATGCAAGAGACAAAATGCCTTTTATGATGCCACTCTTAAGTAAGATCAGACCTCAATATGCCTTCAGAAACAGTATGACAGTCATTAAATTTTCATAACAGTGAGTACCTTATTGATGCAAAGATTTTTTAAATTGCTTAGATGACTAGACAGGTGATTTTAGGCCACTTGCATGAATATATTACCACTGTTATGCAATTGATTAGATAGCTGTGACGCAATTGATTAGATAGCTGTGATAAAACAGTGAGGAGAATGAGGGTTAGAAAGACCAAACCTATAGGCCTTTTGGCCTAGAAGATGACTGCCCTTCTTACCCAAAAATTTTCCAGTGGAATGGCTACCTGCAAACACAAAATTTTGCCCAATCTCTCTGCAAAACACCAGGTATTAGCTCCAAAAACCAGAGATAACCCACAGAATGATTGAAAGAGGAAAATGGGGGCTAGGATAGGACAAGGAGAGGGCTGGAAAGAACGCGGCAAGGCCTATTAGGCCTGCGCCTAGGCCAGCAGAGGCCTAATGAGGCTTGCGGCCAAGGATAGGGAGGCCTTAAAGGCCTGCCACAAGCCCTAAAGGGCTGCGGCTTAGAGAAAGAGGAGGCCAAGGAGAGGAGAAGGGCCAGTGAAGGGAAAAGGAGGAAGAGAGCTGGATGAGGAGGAGGGAGGGGCTGACAAAGGGGAAAGAAGGCAGCAGAGGAGGAAAGGAGGGAGGCCGAGGGGGTTAGGAGGGCTCCCAAGCCCATGGCAGGGGTGAAAGAGGCAGGCCGAGGCCTTTAGAGGCCTGCAGCCAAGGGCAACAGCCCTAGAAGGATAACATCAAGGCCTTAGAGACCTATGCAGGCATGTTAGTGCTCAAACTAGCAAGGGTCCTAGAAGGAGGTCCTAGAGGGACAACTGCTAGGTCAAGGGAAACAATGGAGCAATAGCCCACTGTCACCTCAGCTAATGCTCCCTACTCTTTACAGACTTTCACCAATGGGAAGAAACCCGGTATGAAGGGAATCACCTAGATAAATGGGTCAATAAAAGGAAAAGAGTGATTCCAGAAGAGGCCTATTCACAAGAGAGGCTCAATATATGACTTGCTTGCCAAAGAGGCAAGATGAAAAGCTCTCTAAGAAGGGCCAAGAGGATTTTAAGGGCTAGGGCTTGCAAATAAGACTTATAAAGGAGGGACCTAGCCCTAGAAACCTTCACGAAAACTTGGTTCCAAAATGGTCTTTGTGAAATTATCTTCAAAAAGTTGCGGGACCACACAAGACTAAGTGGACCCAAAATTAGGTCAAGTAAGAGGAATTGGTCACTCAAGTAGGGGCTTGACCTAATTCTACGAGAGATAAGGATCAATGGACAAATCTTTTTGGAATGGAATGCAATGATCCAAATGAGGTCACTAGCCAAGGGAAACCTAGGGAAATAAACGGTCCTAGAACTAGGGATTGTAATATCTCGAGATTCCACAGTCGGATTTTCTTCAAATTTGGAGGGCCTCTAGAGCAAACTCCAGTGCAGTTGTGGACAAAAACTCGAAGTGTTTGAATGGCTAGATTGTGAGATAATTGATTCCCTAAGTGACCTATGTAGGCTAGGCCTAGAAAAATAGGGAGAGGTGATAAAGACTATGTTTTATGGTGATCATCAATGGAATACCAGTGCCTATTCCTCTGGGAGAAATGGAGTCAAGAAGATTCCAATGATAAGGATGGTTTCATTCAGTCAAGGAGGCCTCTAGAACAATTTCGCATGGCAATTAAGGCATGAGAAAAGCTGCTTCAAGGTCTTTGTACTTCAATGTGTAATATGTGATGAATTCTCAAGATAAATTTGTTAGGTCCCTATAATACTAGGGATTCCCCCATTACTATTGTCATTGTATCCCTTATTGTTATTATTGTGCCCCTATTGTCCCCATATTCCTATTAGTGTGCCCCATAGAAACCCACTATTGTTATTATTGTGCCCTTATGTTATTACTGTTATGTCGGCTTGATTATATTATGACCCCTTAGACTCTTATATATAGAAGGGAGGTTTAGTCATTTGTATCATCCAAGAATTCTTCATTTGTGTAATGTAAAGGAGGTTGCCCCCTCGAAGAGGCTAAATTCTAAGGCGTTAATCTATCTTTTCTATCTTTTTGTGAGCTGGTTTCCTAACATTTGGTATCAGAGCTTTGGGTTTTAGGGTTTCGCTGCTCCAAACAGGTTATCGTGGCATTTTCGCTATAATATTTTTTCTCCAATGTTTCAGAAGCTAAAAAAAAACCATTTGAGCCGAAATCATTCTAAACTTCAGGTCATAATTTCAAAGCTTATCGCGCTATATTTTCAGAGATATGATCTGAGGAAGTTAGAGTTTTTGCAGACTCCCGAATTACATTCCAAACAGGTGACCTGGGGAAAACCGTCATGACTTTTGTTCTAAGCATCAGATTGAACTTTCGTAAGAAGTTTCAAAGAGAGGACGGCCTGTAGTTTTCTGTGTATCAGTTTCAGGTACTAAGGTCGAAACAGTGGCACGTGGCACTTCGCACAAGTTCGGTCTACTGAACTAGGCTATAATCAGGTCAGCATGGGAGATTTTGCATAACTCTTCCTTGGAGAATCCAATCTTGACCAGACTTGCAGGGTTAGAAAGAGGACTCAAAGGGCTACTACAGGACGCGATTTCAGATATTCGAGATCTGCAATTACAGAGATACAACAGATTCAATATCAAGCTCTTACAAAGTGAAAAAAAAAGGTGTGTAGTTTTTTTTTATTTTGCATAAGATTGGTTTGAAAGATTAGTTTGAAGGAATTCAAAGGCAATAGTGAAGAATTATTAGCATTAATTGATGCCCCGAAAAAAGAAAATGGAAACACCTAGTAAGAAACCTAAAAGCTCTAGCATGACTCGTGAAGAAGAGGAAGAAATGCAACATGATATATCAAAATTACAAGACCAAGTACAACAAATTTCACTCTCACAAAAGGTGACTAAAGCTAAGATGGATGGCATGGAAGCTAAGATGAATGGCATGGACGCTAGGATAGAAGAATTGAAGATAAATTTGAATAAGTTGCTACAAGAAATGGTTACTAATGGTGAAAGGGTAGTAAAGGAAACAAATGATGAGAACAAAATAAATGTTAATCATGATTTCATAGACTCTAATGTTGGATTGAAAACCCACCATGTTCCAAAAATCAATATGAGGAAGTTTGATGGCAAGGATCCCGAAACATGGATACTACAGATGGAGCAATTTTTCGATCTCCATAATCTGCAAAACACACAAAAGGTATGTATTGCAACTTTATATTTGGAACCAAATCAGTTTGTATGGTATCGATGGCTTGCTCTCGTAAGCAAATTGTCACTTGGGCAATTTTTACGGAAGAAATGATAGCACATTATGAGAAAACAAAAAGCAACACCTTTTTTAGCCAATTGATAAATCCCAAACAAAAGGGTTCAATGATGGAGCACACTGAGGACTTCCAAAAATTGAACATAAGTGTAAAAGATATTCCAGAGGAGCATAGGATTGATGTGTTCATAGGAACTTTAAAGAATAATATCCAACATGAGGTTCACCTTTGGGAACCTGATTCATTGGAGAAGGCATTCAAGTTAGCAAGAAAAATGGAAAGCAAAATTATGGCAACAAGAAAGCCTACCACTCACAACTATAAAGATGGAAGTGTTGTTGCCCTTAGCCTTCCACAACCTACAAGGTTGACACCACAAAAATTGGAAGAAAAAAGAGCAAAAGGGTTTTGTTACAGTTGTGATAACAAATACATTAAAGGTCATAATTGTGCTAAGAAGAAATTATTCTACATAGACTGTGAAGAGGAAGAAAAGGAACAACAAATGTCAAAAGAAGAGGATATACTCCAGGAACAAACCCTAGATAAAGAAGAAATGAATCTGACAATATATTGTAATACATTGGCTGGAATTACCACTCCTCAAACTATCAAAATAGAAGGACATATCAAGAAGAAAAAAGTAATAGTGTTGATTGATTCCGGAAGTACCCATAATTTTATTCATTGTAAGATAGCCAAGGAATTGAATTGCTTCCTATATTCAGCACCAGAGTGTCAAGTGATGGTTGCAAGTGGAGGAACCATAAATTGCTCTAGAAAGTGCCATAATATCAAGCTATCCATGGGAGAATATGTATTGAATAGCCCACGCTTTCCATTCCAATGGTTTGGTGTTGATGTTGTACTACGAGTCCAATGGCTATATCCTTGGGTACAATAGCTTTAACTTTCAGACTTTTCATGAATTTGTGCGAAGGAAAGGAAGTTGAATTAATCGTATTCGTAGGGAACCAGGAAATATAATTCAGCTCTAATGGTATGACAAAGCTTCTAAGGAACAACGAGGGTAATCACACCAGTTATGTTCGCTAAGGTTCCCACATCGAAATCATCTATTTCTCCAGATCTCCAAAAAGTCTTGGACAATCATTCCAAGGTATTTGAGACTCCCAAAGGCCTCCCACCTATTCGTGATCATGATCATGATATTCATTTGAGTCTAAGAAGTGTTCCTCCAAACATCAGGCCGTATAGATATCCCTGTGCCCAAAAGAGTGAAATTGAATGTATGGCTGCAGAAATGCTAACGGTTGGTATAATTCAACCTAGTCAAAGTTCTTTCTCTGCTCCAGTAGTATTGGTGCACAAGAAGCATGGATCATGGCGCATGTGTCCGGTATAATTCAACCTAGTCAAAGATAAATTTCCCATTCCTGTCATTGATGAATTGCATGGATCAATTTACTTCACCAAGTTGGATCTTTGTTCAGGATATCATCAAATCAGAATGAAAATAGAAGACATTCTGAAAACAACATTTAGAACTCATGAGGGTCATTATGAATTTTTGGTCATGCCCTTTGGCCTTACCAATGCACCTTCTACATTTCA
>APFE030967788.1:84606-98543 GCA_000404065.3 Pinus taeda | reverse complement strand
AGTGATTCCCCCATTACTATTGTCATTGTATTCCTTATTGTTATTATTGTGCACCTATTGTCCCCATATTGTTGTTAGTATGCCCCATAGAAACCCACTATTGTTATTATTGTGCCCTTATGTTATTACTATTATGTCGGCTTGATTATATTATGACCCATTAGACTCCTATATATAGAAGGGAGGTTTAGTCATTTGTATCATCCAAGAGTTCTTCATTTGTGTAATGTAAAGGAGGTTGCCCCCTCGAAGAGGCTGAATTATAAGGCATTGATCTATCTTTTCTATCTTTTTGTGAGTTGGTTTCCTAATAAAATTTCAATAAAATATCTCTAGGAATATTCGCTTATTCAAACATCGCCCATAACATGATGCAACGCTAATACAAGACAAATGTATACCATTTCACCCAAGAAAACAACAAAATTTCGACCTAGTATAGCGAAAATTCCAACATCATTTATGTGACATAGAAAATAATGACAAAATAGCATTAAAAGAGCACTTACATGTGAGAACAAGTATATTCAATCATCATCATATGCCAATATAGAAGCTCCAAGACAAAAATGAAGATATCCAAACATCAAAATTCATCTATCCATCCAATTTTGTCCTCCAAAGAGAATAGCGAAAATCTCACGAGAAAATATGATCAATCCATGTGATGATGAGAGAATGAATTAAATCATCATCTATTTATACAATGTCTAATGAATTATATTTAGCTTATTTTGGCCTAATTTAGCCCCTAGAATAAAATAATGTACAAAATAACAAATACTTTTAGTGACAAGCCCACCAAATAACTCAATAATAAAGGAGTAAGCCTCTCAAGAGGGTCAAATGATCAATAACACGTGTCATTGGAACTTAGAGGAGGCCTAATGAAGTCCATAGGTGCCATAATGTGAAATAGGACTCCAAAAATAGTGGACAAGGGGTTGGCCCCTTGTTCTCCAAGTAATAAACCTGTGGTACTCCCAAATGGATGTGGGGGCACACAAATGTCCTCATGGGTCTCCAAACAGATCAAAGATGCCTATAGGCCATCTGAAAGGGCTAGGATGATGCTATAAGTGATACCACATCATCATATAGATCATGGACCATCTCCCTAGTGTGGGGTGTAACTGTGGAGCTGGTTGGGCATGGTGAACCAAGTGTATCCTCCTTATCCAATAGGTGAACCATGAACAATCTCTGAATGACTCTAGGGATCCATGGAATGCTATCTATTGCTATGGAGGCCCATGGCTCTCTACACACACCCTACATGTGCCAATGTAGCCCTCTAGAGGGTTAGGACCCCGTATAGGGCGACCAAACCCATGGGGACCATCTGTAATCCTCCATATGATCCAATGCGTCCCCTTTCCCTCTAGTACACCAAGTCATTAAATAAATCAAGTGAAAGAGCTTACAAACCATGGAAAACAGGTGGGCACTTCATAATGGCAATTCCTTCCATAGTGGGCTTTGGCATGTGCAAATGTCTCCAAGCTCAAAGGGGGGCTATAAGTGATACCACATCATCATATAGATCATGGACCATCTCCCTAGTGTGGGGTGCAACTGTGGAGCCGGTTGGGCGTGGTGAACCAAGTGTATCCTCCTTATCCAATAGGTGAACCATGAACAATCTCTGAATGACTCTAGGGATCCATGGAATCCTACTTATTATGTTAATTAACAAGTTATTTACCATGTAAATATTGAAAATAAATACAATTACAATCTCAACACATACAGATCATCAACTGAAGGAAAAAACAAGCACACAAGTGACACCGTTATTTTTGGACTAATGTCCCTAAAAAAACCCAATGCGGGCAAACCAATGCAGTTGTCTGAGGGTTTTATTATTAAGCAGTTTCAGAATACAATCTAGGTGCCAAAAATGGCTCACCCAACAAAGAATGCCCTCGGCAGTAGTACCTCTCAACCGGAGGCGGATATCAGCCCCAATCTGCCCACGAAATCTCCCAGCGTCAGCCTCTAGAGTCTGCGTCAGCCTCTTTGGCCCAACGTCAGCCCAACTAGCCTTGCGCCAACCTCTGGAGCCTCTACATCACCCACGCTGGCTCTCCTCAGGCACTGCGCAGCTCCTGGCTGCCTATATGTGGCCTCTAGCTGGCTCTGCGTCCCTCTTTCCCGGCTTCTGCACTGATGCTCCTGGTACCCTCTCTGGTTCTATATTCACTGCCCCCTAGTGCAACTCTGAACACTCCTTCGATTTCCTCAGCAAGCTCTGCTCCAGAAAATCGAATTCTTGATCAACTTGCTGTAGTCTCCAAGTGACCCTCAAGCCTCCTCTTATATTTTTCTCATTGACAATTCAACGGCCGAGATTAAGTCCCTAATCAACGGCTAAGATTAGATTTGGCTTGATCCATAACTTTTGGACCATTCTAGCTCAGTTTTATATTAATTCATATTAATATTTTATTTTCCCCAAGTTTAGACTTAGAGACTCCATTAAAAATATTAATTATTTTAATATCTCCCAAACTGGTTAGATTCTGCCCAAACCATTTATGGGTCTTGAAGATCTCATGTGCTTTAGTCTCTCCACCAATTTTCGTGGCTAGAGCACATCTAATGCTACCCCAAATCAACACAAAACATGTCTCTTCTCACTATAACAGAAAGAATAAAAAAACCAAAAGGAAATTTTGAAAAAATTTAGTTTCAACATATCTAGTGAACTGCACTCTAAAGCTGATGAACTTTCTAAAGAAATCCTTGTTCTTCATCCAAGTACTTTCAGCGCAGATGAAAACGAAGAAGGTACTCAACCTACAGCCATTTAGAGATACAAATATGATTAGATATTCTCCATTGAAGGAGAATACAACCAGAAATGGCTATGGTGCAAGGAAAGATGCTGATGAACAGTTTTTTTTTAGGTCTATGTAAAGTCTTTGTGGGTATTTTTTAGCAGAAGAATGTATAAACAAGACTGTTATAAGGAAATTGTGCAGAAACAACTGCTTTTTCCTGCAAGATGTCTTCAAAGAGCAATTTTGAGTGCCTACAGGCATACATCTTTATATACTTCATATTTCTGACTGAATTAATAAATATACATTTCTTTCCTTGGAAAGGTTCAACCAACTTGTTATTAGCGACAAAAAGGAACAAAAAATTACCTTATAGTGTAGCAAAACTGCTCGACGACTTCTTGCCAATGACCCCATTTGAAGAAGAAGATTGATACTATGGAGAAACCGCCAAACCAATTCATCTATCAGTCTTTCTTGTGGTGTCCCCTCAAAACTTAATGCAACCTTCATCGAAGTAAGCACCGAGGGACAAGTTGTGACAGCCAATGCTTTACAAACCGAGACCAAAGCTTCATATGCACCAACTCGGATTTCAGCTCCCATCTGTTCAAAAAACAAAATGGCAAATAGATATTAAAGGTTAGCATAGTTATAAGATAAGCCTGATGAAACAGGTGTTTTTATCAGCACAGCAAATATTCATGTATAAACTTCTGTTGAGAAAATTAGTTTCAAGTGAGATCAAACAAGTAAATAGCCAGTATGAAATTAGTTAAATCGCTTCTAAAACCCTTGTTAAAAAAATAAATTATTACTTTCCAGTGAAGTTCCAACAGAGCAAAAATATATTTTATATGCAGCTCATAGTAATTTCAAAACATCAGCATACCTCTTCCTGAGGTATCGATGCATTAACAACATTCCAAGCAAATTCCCATAAAAAGAAGACCACAGAATCAGGAACTAGAGTATCCCTCGAACATGCACACCATATTGTGCACTCAGCAACAGTTTTAAGGGCCAAAATCTGTTCACAGCTCAAAAAAAGATACAGATCATCAGCATTTCTGAAGAAAATGAAGAGGACTCGGTCCCTTGTAAACTTAAAATAACCATCACGTAGCACAGATCACATCTAGAACAATAAAAAGGAACATAAACCTGAAACTGAACCAAACATAGTGTGAAAATTGAAGGTAAAACCAAGAAAAATAGACTTCCTTGAATGGTGGACAATGTGAGGCTATAAAATGATTCTGAAGCCAATGTCCATAACAAGCCAGCATATGTTAACATAAATGTTTACAAATCGAAATCATTAATATAAAGAAGGAAAGTTTATGGTGCCAACATTAGACTTTCCTTATCCATAAGTCATTCCCCATTTCTATTTTCGACCTTTTTAAGAATATTGTTCCCACAAATTAGCCTCCTACTTGATATTGTAATTATTAATCTATAGTACCACACCAGCTAATGTTATTCTTATATGGTATTATCAGAGAGTTACCTTATTTTTTATTCCTAACAAACACATTACCATTTCTCCTCAATGTATCACTATGATATATCATCCATTTAGATATTAGAGTAAATCCAAGTTTCAATGCTCTGTATGATCATTAGAATAATTGTGAGTATAAACACAAGTAAATTTGCAATCATTCAGTTTCTCAGACATTGACCCCCAGGCCAACCCTAGCGCTACCAAGTTGATCATGTACTGGTACATTCAGAAGGATAGATGATGATGAGGTCAGCCCCACTGCCTCTACTTCAAGCATTGACACAGACATATGATACAGACTTGTGGATCTGTACAAAGTTGTCTGATGTGTACTTTATTTTTAGGTACTGAAAGTAGCACATTGAGGAGTAGTTACCTCTGCTTCTTATCATCACATAATTTCATTTCACTCTATTGTCTTCTATAATATGCTAGTCATTACTGAAACAAAATGACTGGCAGATGTACAATATCAATAAGCGTAAAATAAAGGAAAACTATTAAGGGAAACTTGGTGTCAACCATCGAATTTTAATTTGATGTATGGTACTTATTATTACTTAGCCACCCATGATATACATCCTTATATAACTAGTTTCACGAATTTTCACCATCATATGTTTAGATAATTTAGGAAAAAAGCTGGCATTCCGTATTTCCTTATCCTGAACTTTACAAAGCTGTCACTGTGGCTTGCATAATTCGTTATTCTCACCTTAATTTATGGATGCTCTTCTAACAATATTGAATAAAACTTTATAATAAAAAATGAGGGCTTTTGGACTTTGGGTCATTGAGACAAACTTTTATGCAATAACTTCTCCCATAATAACATGAAGACAAACAGAGAAGTGTGACCACTTAACAAATGCCAATCTGCCCCCAGATAAGATCTAAATATAAACATTCTAGAATTCAGACAAATCATGGAAGGGAGAAAGTACTGCTCGCAGGACTGATGAAGTTGCAGAAGATGTAAGTCTCCGTTGGCTTGGGCCACCAAGTTTTCCAGTTACTGAACCAGGTAATGGCCCGTCCCATGAGAATTCAGCAGACCAAAATATTGTAAATGATGACCTTGCATATGAAATGAGTTCCCCCTGTAAAATAGTCATTTCAAGCATAAGATTCAGATAACTAAGCCTAGGTATATAGCTGCAAAGACAAAATGAGGAACACACACCTTCCAAAATGCAAATGCTTACCATTATTGAAAGGATAACATCAGAAACATTTGTAACAAGTGGTAAGTATCCTGGCAAATCCTCTCCTCCAACAAACTCAACTAATGCTTGTTTTTTTCCATGTTTCATTCTGTTACCTTTCATATTGTTGGGAAATTTATTTTGAGGTTGGCATTCTTTCAGTACACTTAAAATGAGAAGTAACAACTTCTCAGGCATGCAGTTTGAGTTATACGCACATTGACAAATTTCAGATACATGATTCTGAATCACCTGCTAAAATTAAAATAAGGAAAACCAATGTTTATTTATAAGATCCAATCGCGAAAATATGCACATTATTTTATGGTACTAAGCATAGAATTCATTATATTTCAAAGACGTGTTTCAGAAAACCAATTACATATTTTGCATTTCTATGATGATGCAGAATATTTACAAGAATGAGGTGAGAACAGTTGGAATATAGTTAAGATGTAGATATGGAAGCAACACGCAATTGAACTGCATAAAGATGAAAAATCAATCAATTTTAAAAAAAGCCAAACAAAAACTAAAAAAAAATGCCTACCATTCAGTTGGAAAAGCACTTTTCTTTAAATGATCCTGAAAGTGCATCAGTCTTCAGAGGCCAGTAAGAATTAATTTTTACACTGACAGGGAACTGACTGACCTGACAAGATTTATATTATTCCTAAATATCAACACTAGGACATGATTTACTGGGTGCCAAGCCAACTAACAGACTTGATGAATGATTGGCATTATCATACCAACCAGCATCAAGAAGAAACCCTACATAAAATCATGCAAAGCATTTTGGAATCTGCAATGAGAATAGCTTTAACTGGGTAGCCAAGAAATTACAGAAATTCTAACTGTGTTTCAAATTTCAACCATTGTGAATGTCAAAAAAACATCAACTCAATATTTCAAGGAAGAATGTTCTAAAATCGGTTCTTTCAGGTTATCTCTGAAAGTTAGGGCACTGAGAGTTCAAGTTTTTCTTCCGTATGGCTATTTGTTCATGTCAGAAGAAAAAAACTCCACAACTGTGGAGAAAATCAAAATATAAAAATATAAAATTACAAAAATAAATTTCAATGAATGCTGCTAAAAAATACCTCATAAAAGCAAAAACAATGATCACACAATACAGTTCAGACAATTAATCAACAATAGAACATAAAATTATATATTTATTGATACATTCATACATAAATAAACATAAATTTATTTGTTAATACATAAATATATATTTATATTCATATTTATTTAGTTTGGTCCGTTCCTTATGATTTATTAATACATTCATTCATTCATTCATTCATTCATTATATATATATATATATATGGGGTCCGGTTCTCATAATTTATTAATACATTCATTCATTATCACACCAAGTGTATGTATATATCTATGTTGCCAGGAAACATGGGTTCGGGGGCAGGTACTATTGATTTGGGGTAGCATCAGATGTGCTCTAACCATGAAAATTGGTGTCGAGGCTAAAGCACATGAGATCTCCAAGACCCAGAAATAGTTTGGACAGATTGTACCCAGTTTGGGAGATATTAAAATAATTAATATTTTTAATGGAGTTCCTAAGTTTATACTTAGGAAAACTAAAATATTAATGGGTATTAATATAAAACTGGGTTAGAAGATTCCAAAAGTCATGGATCAAGCCAAATCCAATCTTAGCCATTGATTAAAGATTTAATCTCAGTCGTTGAAGGACCAACAAGAAAAGTATAAGAAGGGGCTTGAGGGTCAGTCATTCATTTTGCTAGAGCAGGGTTGCTAACCAAAGTTGAATCAATGATCAACAGCGAGGGGCAATGAGTATTGGGTAGAGAGGCAGAGATAGTACTGAAAGACCAGCGCAAAAGCAAGGAGAGCGAGAGCAGCAGCCAGTTCAGGCCACGCAGAGCCCAACAGAGACAGTGCAAAGGCTAGAGGGACTGCGTCATCCACGCAAAGGCTACTGGAGTGACGCAGAGGGTCCCAGAGGTTGTGCAGTGCCTCAGAGGGCTAATGCAAAGGGTCCTAGGGCTGACGCAGGTCAGCAAGAGGCTAACGCAGAGGACAAAAGGGTGAGCGTTGAGCTTCAGTTGTGCCAAAGAGGGTTTTGTGAGACAGGTTTTCTGAATACCTGTTTCCGAATATAGAGGTATTGTTGTAATGTATTTTTCTTTGTCGGGTGAGCCGGTTAGGCACCCAGTTGTACTCAAGGAAATATTGCATAATACTAAACCCTCAGAATAGCTGCACCTATTTTCCCGCGTTGGGTTTTTCCGGGGAAATTTATCCAAAAATAACGGTGTCACTTGTGTGCTTGTTTTCATTCAGTTGATGATCTGTATATGTTGTGGTTGTATTGTGTTTATTTCGGTAAATATTGCATAATATTAAACCCTCAGAATAGCTGCACCTATTTTCCCGCGTTGGGTTTTTCCAAGGAAATTTATCCAAAAATAACGGTGTCACTTGTGTGCTTGTTTTCATTCAGTTGATGATCTGTAGATGTTGTGGTTGTATTGTGTTTATTTCGGTATTTAAATGTTTTAAATAAACTTGTTCAGAATTTACAAGTAGAAGAAATAAACCAACAGAATACAGATTAATTTTCTCTCTGATAGACTTAGAAAATTCAACATGGTATCAGAGCGTAGTTGCAGATCACAGGAGAGCTGAAGGCATCAGCTAAGCAGAGCATTTGCAGCAGAATCAGTTGTCCCAAGTGACAGTAGTTGATCCTTGCAGAAGCGAAAGAGGAAGGGTTGACGCAGAGGGATTACGTCATCAATCTGGGCCAGGGAGAGGCCAGCGCAGAGGCTGAGGAGGGCAGAGAGAGGCTCACGCAGAGCCACGCAGAGTATGAGGAGGGCCGAGAGAGGCTCACGCAGAGGCTAGGAGGGCTCACGCAGTTGGCTGAGGGAATTGTTTTGCCGGTGTCGGGATTGCGCAGAGCCTAGAGGCTCAATCCTTCAGTTGCTGGGGCGAAGGAAGTTGTGGGCAATTTGGAGGAGCAAAGCTGGTGGGGTACTGTGGTTAGAACAGTACCTAACAGGGCAAGACCAAGGCAGAGGAAGTTGTTGTCGAGGCGGATTTCTAGCCAAGGAATCCAGATCAAAGTTGCAGTTGCACAAATGATTGGAGAGGGGCAACTTGACGGTTGGCAGAAGGATTTCCAGGAGGGAAATCGCGACTCAGAGGGATTCTAGAAGAGAACTTCTTGGCGGGAAGTAGAAAGACTCAGCAGGTGTCAAGCCGAGAACTTCCAAGCGAGAAGTAGAGAGACTCAGCACGAGTCGAACCAAGAACTTCCAGGCAGGAAGTAGAGAGACTCGGAGGAGACGACAGAAGAGCAGCAAGATGGCCATGAATGGGATAAGAGATTTGGACAGAGCGTTCAACTTTGTGGTCTGGAAGGCCAGGATCTTGTCCATTCTGGACAGACATCGTATCAAGGGCTTCGCATTGAGAGTGATGGCTATCCTAGTTGACCCTGTAGCTAATGAAAGGTACGAGGAGGTAATGGCTAAGGCAAGGGGTATCATCCTTGATGGGGTCAAGGATCATGTGGTCCCACACATTGCCGAGAAGGAAACGGCAAAGAAGATTCTAACATGTACAAATAAAGATATGAATTTATTTATATTATGGATAAACTGTCAAGATCGGCCAGCAAGCAAAACAGGCATTTAAACCCCCAACTCATCCTCAACGTTGCATATAAAAGGAGGAGGCCTCAAGTCATTTTGATCATAATCTCATCTCACATCTCTCTCTCTCCTCTTGTGATTGGGTACGCATATTTGGGCAGCTATCTCTCACACGTGGGAAGGAAGAAGGATGAATTTTTGTTTGACTGCATTGACCGAGCTGCAGGATTGTCGTTTGACTGTGTTGACCTCAAGCGTTGCCCTGTTTTGACTGCAATTTGGCTAAGGTATCTCTATCCTAGTAGGCCATAGATTTTGGCACTAAAATCGAGGCAATCTAACCTCTCCTTTAACCAGCATTGACTGCCCTAGGGCTGGCCACAGTTTGACTTTCGTTGACCAATCTTGTCTGGACTTTTTCAGACTGTTTTGGGCTAATTAGACTTGTTGTTGGATGCCGAAGTTGACTGGATTTGACCGAGCTATTTAGAGGAAGAATTTTGCCCTGTTTGACCAGCGTTGACTTTTCTGGTTAGGGCTTTTTGTTGCTATCATAAATTATCAAATTTGTAAATTGTACTATCTCTCTCTCTGCTGAACTATTGAAGAATATAAGAAGAATTGATCAAGGGTTTCCCCACATTGGAGTTTGTCCCTGGTTGGTGCCACATCTTGTGTCCTCTTGTCTTGGATTGTCTTTTATTGTTTATGTTTATGTTCTATCTGCATTTTACTCTCATGTTGACGTGATTGTTAAATTGGATATTGATATTGGGCTAATAAAGAAATTGAAGTAAAATTGCTCTTAATCATAGAACAAACAATTATTACCTAAAATTAGCATAGTAGCAGACAGGACTAGGGAGGCAAATGCATCATATTGAACACAGTTGAAGAATGTACTAGTGTCGGTCTTCATAGTTGTATTTGAGTCATGATGTAAAAAGAAATTTTTTTGTAAAAGAAAAATGATTTTGAAGCATTGGTATCACGCTCTTTCATTTATTTTCTAGGTCATAGCCTCCATTAAAGGCTTCTAGGTTTTGTCTTGAGTTATGAGTCATATCCACATTTATTAGACCTTTTTTAGGCATTTGTATCATGTAAAGAAAATTATTTTTGAGTCAAAACTGTCAATTGTCACCTCCTCACCAAGTCGTCCCTACCTTGATGAATTCGACCAAAATTAGGGCTATTCAACCCAGCAGAAGTAGTATAAATATAAGACGAATTCGACTCATTTGAAACACACTCAACAAATTCGATCTACAAAAGAAAGAGGATGAAACAAAAGAGAAAATTGTAGGAAAGAAGACCTAATTCAAGGAAGAAGAAAAATCGAAGTACGGAGCATCTCTCTCTCACACATGCGAGTTTTCTAGGGTTTTTGGGCAAGTTGCAGACCTGAAATTTTGTAGCTAGGGGGGCCGAAATTCTGGATTGAAGCTACATTTGAGACGCTGACACTTGGAGACTTTGTCAGAGTTCATCTACTTAAGAAAAAGTTGACTTGGTGATTGGAGGAGGTTTGTGCCTAAGTCAAAAGGGTCTCGGATTGTCTCATTTGAACCTACTAGTGGAAGAGTTTGACTGGGTTTTCCCCTTGATAGGGGTTTTGCCTTGGTTGAGTGCCTATATCTTGTGTTCCTTGTTCCTATGATCTTCACGCACTTTGATTTGGTAATTGCTTAATGAAACATAACATAATAAATAAGAAAAGGAAGCCAACACACATCACAAGTAATTATCAAGAAAAGAGGAATCAAACCCTAATATCTACATGCCTTGATTTCTCAACACCCATCACTCAAACAAAATCTTGACTCGACATCCTATGTTTTTTCTATCTTATTTAATGCTTAGAGGGTGATATTAATGACGAAAATCCCAATATAGGCAATGATTTTGATGATAGGTAGCCATTTGTTGTTGCATGATTTTTTTGGGATGCTAGAGACTATTTAGAGCTTGTTTGTTGATGTATTTTTGGTTTAGAGACGGATTGCACTCAATGCTATTTTGGCCATGTGCACCCTTACATACTATATAAATGAGAACTTTTGCTTATTTGTGCATAAATGATTTGGATTCATATGGATACATCTGAATATATATGTTTTTCTTTAAAATTTGAACCTTTTGTGTTTTTGGTCGACCGGGTTTTTGGTCTGGTTTTTTCACTGGTTCCTGTCCAGTTCCGACTAGTTTTTGGTTCAAAGGGCTTTCCAGTTCAGTCATTGGTTCGGTTTTGATAACATTGGTCAAGACCTCATAAGAAGTATGCTAAAAGCTAGCCATGTGTCATAATTACAAATCATACATGTCTCAATTTTCAATGTAATGGAGATAGAAAGAGGAACCTTACAATGAGTATTTGTGAGATTTGATTCTCTTCTAATATCCCAAGGCAAAATATTCTTGCCCACCTCTCCGCTTCAACACGCCATGCATCCAATTCTTCATCATCATAAGAAACAATGGGATTAAATTTCTGAGGTTTTAGAAAGCTATCAGCAAAGTTGCACAAGTTCTTTGCAATCCAGTCTTGATTAGTGGAAAGAGGTTTATTTGAATACATGGTGCCCTGCAAATTGAACCAGAGCATAATTTTGGAATGCAAGACTCCTGCAAATGAATATATTGAATCAACATTAGCAGGTAACAAAATAACAGTTTCATCATAAAACACCAACTAGTACAGTGCAAGAATAAACAGAGAAGAAAAAAGGATTACAAAGAATACACCCTTTAACCAGTAAATGAAACTGCTCCTTTTATGCAATCAGGGATTAGAAGTATCTTCTAGGAAATATTTCAAATGCTAGATTAAACAAGACTTTGAGTACTTAATCCATCATTAGTTCTTCATGCACAATAATGAGTAAGAAAGGATAACTGGAAGGAGTACATTCGATGATTGATCCAACATCTCCTAGCTCAAAGCAGAATATGTTTATATAACCAACACGTGTAATATGCAGTGTTGTTGCTTAGTACCTACCTCTTATGCAGAAAGTAATCAATAGCAATTATTGAATGCTTGAACAAATTCATAAATCTAATAATGAAACACATTTGAATATGACGAAGGGAAGTAAGGAAAATAATTAATGAGCTAGATAACCTTGGAGCAAAATAGATATAAGTGCATAGATAACTTTGGATGAAACATTAGCCCCAAGAACATCGTTTGTTACAAAAGTTAAGAGTCTATTGAAATGTGCATGTGCACATTTTATGCCATCTTTAGCTTATGGGACCAAATAAGAAGGAGAAATTACAATGTCTAGTATCTTCATATTAAATAATGTGTATATATGATATAAATAAAATAAATAATTTTTTTTAAAGCTAATTATTGTAACAAACTATTTATTTAACTTTAAATTTATACTTATCCTAATTCAACAGCAAATAAATAATCTATCGTTGAATTTCTATGTCAAAAAAGTGAAATTGATATGAAGTATCATGTGTCATCTTAATCGCATGGCAAAGAATTCATATGTAATAAAATCTCTAATATAAAAAATTACAATGTCTAGTATATTAAAAAAAAATAGTTACACTAAGGCTCAAGTGTGAGTGCAAAAGATTCCTAAAAATATATATATTTTTTTTAACTTATGATTAAAATTGTGAAAACAAAAGAGAATCTTATTTACTATAGTGTTGACTTAAATTTTATTTTTTATATTGCATCATGATTTAAAATTGAATTGTGAAAATACATAATATAGGTAAAGTTTATTGAGGAAAATGATTGAACCAAGTCCATTCAATAATAAAAATAGATGAAGAGAATATAAATGGTGAATGGGTTATGTATGTATAAATATATATATATATATATATATATAGATATTAGAACTCGATTTGTTGCCACATGAAGAGATGTGTAATTTTTCTTATACTACATGGTGTTGACACGTGGTGTGTGTGTCACTGTGTATCCATTTTAACCCCAAATCTGTGAAGAATCAAAAGGTATCAAATTTGTCAAGTTCAAATATATTTTTAAATTTTGCACTTTACAAAAGTTTGCATCTCAAAAGATTGGATCTCTATCAACATTTAATAAATTAAGAGTAAAATTTTATCTATACCAATATTAATAAATAAATAAATAAATAATTATCACAACAAAATCTAATATTAATCAAAATAATTTCCAAATACTAGTGCGAAAATAGAGAAAGGAGACTAGGAGTTAGTCTTTTAAATATTTTTCATAAGGAGACTCCGAGTTAGAATTTTAAATATTTCTCATATTAAGTTATCTTAGCTTCTCAAAAATAATGAAAGTTTAAAGACAAGTCGAAGTGCATATTAAAAAACAAATAAATTTGTTTAAGGCATGCATTGATATCGTGTTTTTCTAAGTTGCAGGAAACGCAAGTACAGAGGGCGTTTCTGCCCGGAAACGAAACGGAAACGCGTTTCGGCGTACCGTACGGCCTGGAAACGCGTTTCCGGCCGTACGGGCACGTTTCCCGAAATGGAAACGTGCCTTGTTTTTTAAAAAAAAAAAATTCTAATTAGTTTTTAAATTTTTTTAGGGTTTCTAAGCTGTTCTAGAAACCATTTCTAAAGTTATAAAAGAGCAGTGTCTCTCATTCTCTCATCACACTATTCAGCAAGGAGTTTCTCTTGGAGATTGGCAGTTGTTTCAGTAGCTGGTGTTTTGAGCAGTGAGCAAAGTAGATTTTAGCAACGGGAGAAAGAGATTTCAGCAACAAGAGAAGGAGATTTCAGCAGGAGATTTCTGTAGCAGCAGATTTGGCTCAGCTA